>CAUOFW020008890.1:0-15195 GCA_963454935.2 Ilex paraguariensis | reverse complement strand
GCGCGTCTTCGGAGTGGAGTCGGGAAAATTCCTCGGGTATCTGGTTAGTCAGCGAGGAATCGAAGCCAACCCAGATCAGATTAAAGCAATCCTGGATATCCGAAGCCCTCGCACGTCCGAGAAGTCCAAAAACTCACAGGGATGCTGGCTGCACTTAACCGATTCGTCTCACGCTCCTCGGATAAATGCAAACCCTTCTTTGGAGCAATCAAATGTGCTGGGAAGAGTATGTGGAGCCAGGGGTGCGAGGACGCCCTGGCTGGGATCAAAGATACCTGAGGACTCTTCCGACCCTGTCCGTCCCCATCCAGGGGGAGATGCTGTTCCTATACCTGGCAGTTTCAGAGTTTGCAGTAAGCGGAGTACTTATCCGTGAGCATGAGCACCGACAGAAGCCGATTTACTACATCAGCAAGGCGCTCCTGGATGCAGAGACAAGATATCTGCCCCTAGAGAAACTGGCCCTGTCCTTGGTCACCACTGCAAGGAAACTGCGCCATTACTTCCAGGCGCACCCAATCACTGTCCTAACTGATCAGCCCTTGAAGGCAATTTTGAGGAAAGCTGAACTCTCGGAAGGATCTCCAAATGGGCTGTAGAGTTGGGGGAGCACGACATTCATTTCAAACCCCGAACTGCAATAAAGGGTCAAATACTGGCAGACTTCATAGCCGAGTTTTCGGGGGAGAATCCTGTTCTAGAAGGACCGCCTCCTCCCAACTTAGCATCTCCAACAAATGTTGAAGGATCGCCATGGCTTTTATGTGTGGATGGTTCATCAAACAGTAAGGGGTCCGGAATCGGTGTCTTGCTGACCTCTCCAGAAGGGATTATTGCAGAGCAGGCCATCCGGCTGGGGTTCAAAGCATCGAACAATGAAGCGGAATATGAGGCACTCATCTCAGGACTTCGGTTAGCTGAGGCGACTGGAGTTACCAATTTGATCGTGCATTGCGATTCCATGCTGGTGGTCAATCAAGTCAATGGGGAATTCGAAACAAGGGACCCTAGGATGAAGGCGTACCATCACCAGGCAACGACCGTTATCCAAAGGTTCGACCGATTTGAAATCAAGCAGGTGTCCCGCGACAAAAAACACACATGCCGACGCCCTGGCTTGTCTAGCCTCGGCAGTGGACTCCTCCCAGTCGCGCAGGATCACCATTGAGTATCTTCCCACATCCTGCATTGATCATACTCTCGAGGCGATGGTCATCCAGGACGCGCCCCAGCAGCTCAGTTGGATTGATCCCTTTGTCAAATTCCTAACAACGGGAGATCTCCCGGAGTGTCCAAAGGAAGCTAGAAAGATAAGGCTCAAAGCTCCAAGATTTTGGGTCTCTTCGGATCAGAAGCTTTACCGGAGGTCTTTCTCAGGACCTTACTTGCTATGCGTCCGAGAAGATCAAGTGCAAGACCTCCTGTATGAAGTGCATGAAGGAATATGTGGGGGGCACTCTGGGGGGCGATCAATGGCGCACCGCATTATGTCTCAGGGGTATTGGTGGCCGCGAATGCAAAGGGACGCGCGGGCATATGTCCAAAAATGCGACCAGTGCCAGAGGTTCTCCCCTGCGATCAGGCAACCTGCGGGGGACTTACACCCCCTCACCAGCCCTTGGCCATTCGCCCAATGGGGGCTCGATTTGGTTGGACCTCTGCCTAAAGCTCCGGGAAATAAAAAGTTCCTCATCGTGGCCACAGATTACTTCACCAAGTGGGTGGAGGCGGAGCCATTGAGTCACATTCGAGACAACGACGCCAAAAAATTCGTCTGGGAGAACATAGTCGTCAGATTTGGGATTCCGCGCGCGCTGATATCGGATAACGGGACCCAGTTACTGGCGGGCGCTTCAAGTCTTTCTGTGAGCATCTCGGGATCCGAACTTCTACTCCACCCCTGCATACCCTCAAGCCAATGGGCAGGCGGAGGCCACCAACAAGACAATTATCAATGGGATCAAGAAGAGGTGGAGAAAGCCAAGGGAAAGTGGGCGGAAGAGCTGTTAAACATTTATGGGTGTACAGGACAACCCCTCGGTCATCAACAGGCGAAACCCCCTACTCCCTGGCATACGGGATGGAGGCAATCATACCCCTCGAAGTAGGGCTCCGACCATAAGGACCCAAGCTTTCGATGAAGGGGGAAATGATCATCAACTGGGATTGGATCTGGACCTACTGGAAGAAAGAAGGGAGGAAACCGCCTTGAGGATAACCAAGTATCAAGAGAAGATCTCCCAACTATACAACAGGAGGGTCAAGACTCGAGAATTCCGGATAGGCGACCTGGTCCTCAGAAGGGTAACGGACAATACCCGGGATCCAACAGAGGGAAAGATGGGACCTAACTGGGAAGGGCCTTACAAAGTAATATCAATCGGGGGCGCCGGGTCGTATGGACTAGAAGATATGAGTGGAAGACCTGTAATACGACCATGGAATGTTATGAATTTGAAGAAGTATTACTTTTGAAGTACTCTCTCTCTCAAGAACTCGCCAAACAAAAGACAAAGGGTATGGCCCTGGGGACAGAGTTCAAGGACTCTCGTCCCCGAAGTACATACAGGAGCAAGCCTCCTGCAAGGGTATGGCCCTGGGGCAGAGTTCAAGGACTCTCGTCCCCGAAGTACATACAGGAGCAAGCCTCCTGCAAGGGTATGGCCCTGGGGACAGAGTTCAAGGACTCTCGTCCCCGAAGTACATACAGGAGCAAGCCTCCTGCAAGGGTATGGCCCTGGGGGCAGAGTTCTAGGACTCTCGTCCCCGAAGCACATACAGGAGCAAGCCTCCTGCAAGGGTATGGCCTAGGGGACAGAGTTCAAGGACTCTCGTCCCGAAGTACATACAGGAGCAAGCCTCCTGCAAGGGTATGGCCCTGGGGGCAGAGTCAAGGACTGTCCCCGAAGCACATACAGGAGCAAGCCTCCTGCAAGGATGCGGCCCTGGGGACAGAGTTCAAGGACTCCTGTCCCCGAAGCGAATGCAGGAACAAGTATCCATAAAGAACATGGTCCGGGGAACGAAACACAAGCATTCCAGTCCCCAGGTTGATACAAGATCTTGCCTCTGGAACGGGCCAGCACGCCCCGAGGACAGTTCAAAAACACTTATGATTTATTTACACAGAAGTAAAGAAAAGCAAAACACTACTGTATGCAGAAGAAGGAAAAGACTAGTTATTTATTTCCAAAAAATAGGGGCTTTGCGTCCCCGAAGGCTACAAAAGGAAAGCAGAAGGGGTATCAAAAAAGGGAAAAAAGAGAGAAGCAGCTTCATCGGGCTCCAGGCACCTCCAGAACTTCAGCCGAGGGCGAGTCAGCGATGAATGCTTGGGAAGCTTCCAGAGCAGGCAAGAGGGGAACTTCGGCAGCAGGGACAGCTTGAACGGCTTGAGCCCATGAGGTTTAGGAGCATGGTCCGACGGAGCGTCCTCGGACAAGTCCACTATCACCGTCTCAGGAGCATCAGTCGAGATCTGCATCGGCGTAGGGGCTTCATCCTCGGCAGCAACCTGTGCTTCTGCCTGTGCCATCTCTGCCGAGGGCACATACTTGTGCACTTGGAAGAGAGGGGAGTCTGATGGGACTCCGGCAGCCTGGAGTGCCTCGTCCCATCCTTTCTTGAAGAATTCTTTGCTGTTTTCCTCAAGAGCGGGGAGCACGTCATCGGCAAACTCCTCCAGGAGTTGTTCCTCTGACTTCCGGTTTAGCTCCTCGGCCCTGATCCTGTCTAGCTCCTGGGTAAGGGCCAGACAGCTTTCCTCGGAGCCCACTGCCCTCTCCTCCGCAGCAGAGAGCCGCTGCGTTTGCTCAGTAATCCTCCTCTCAGCATCGGCAAGTGCGGCACTTAGCTTCTCAGCGCCCAACTTGGCCGATTCAGCGTCCTTGAGGAGTTGCTCTATTTGGGCAGCCTGCCCCACCAGGGTAGAATCCCTGGCAGCAACATCTTCCGTTGCCCGAGCAAGGGCAGCTTCCGCTTCCGCCTTCTGATCCTTGGCCCTCTGAAGGTCCATCCTGGACGCGTGGTACCGGCCAGCAATGATAGAAATCTGCTGGGTAGCCTGTGAAGGAAGGAAAGGTGTTAAAACACAAAAACAGAAAAACGAGAGTAAGGGATCAAAACGGGAATAAACTCACCACCAGAGAGTTCTGGATCATGGAGCGGAACAACACGTTGGTTGATCGCCCCCGATGAGCCTCCATGTCAGCCTCAAAATGCAATGTCTCACTCACTGCATGGGCGACATGGGGATCCTGCAGAATGGAATCGTCGACCCTGATCACTCGGTTCATGTGATCAGTGGCCCGGGGATTCCACACCGCGGCCTCCACTGTGGATGGGAGGGAAGGAGTAGTCTGCTGCTGTTGTTGCTGCTGTTGTTGCTGTTGTCGGGGCTGTTGTTGCTGTTGTTGCTGTTGTGGGGGAGCAGGCGGTAAACCACGATCCCTCCCGCTTTGATGTTGAGCGGGAGGTGCCCTGGGTCCCCGGCTAAGGCCGTCGTGCCGATGCTTGACCCTTCTCTCCTCTTCCACCTGAGGATCCCGGTCTCGCACCTGACCCTGACCGGGAGCCCTCGAAGAATTGGCGGAACTGGTTCCTGCCGGAGTACCGCCGGTCGTCCCTCGGCCTCTCCCGGCTGCGAGGGTTTGCCTCTGCCTAAGAAACCCCAAATTAATGCGAGGGGCGTTGGACATCGCTTCCTCGAGAGCGTCTTCGGCGTCCAAAGATTGGAGAATTTGAAAGTCGGGCCACAAGTCGCCTCCCGAAGTCCCCACCTCGGCGTCCGAAGGAGCAACGTCCTCTCTGACCCCGACCTCCTCAGCAACTCCCTCTACCTCTCCCTCTGAAGCCCGATCCGGGTCTTCCTCCAAGTTCTGCTCGACCTCTAGCCTCGCCGCCTGATCAAAGAGCTCTGACCACTGCGAAGGCTCGAAAGGTTGAGGGAGCTGTGAGAACTTCTTGTACCCGGGGGTATAGTGCAGCAGATTATGAGCAGCTCGGCCAAATCCGTCGGCGCCCGTGAAACTCCAAACCGTTACTAGGTCGGCAAAGTTGACCAGCGACCGAGGAGGTGGAGCTGTTTCCCGAGAAGGAATATCTGCACAACAAAAAAGATTGTCATAAACATGAGAAGTCCCAAGAAACAAATAAAGAACCCGAAGGAACCGACGTACTTGTCGTTCTCCATTCCCGAGGGCAAAATAAGTCATTGTACTCGGGACCAACACCCCTCTCCCAACATCCCTTGAAGATCAAGATGTCGTCCTTGTACCCCTTGTCCGAATCAGGAAGATGGGTTACAAGGTACATGGAGGGGTCCCTGGCTTTGAGGTAGAAGTGTTGGTGAGGCATGACTCTTAGGAGGGAGTAACAGAAAAGGAGATCATTGAGCCCAATATTCACCCCGAGGCGCCTATTGAGCTCTAGGACCCCCATGATTATTCGAAAGACGTTGAGGCAGCATTGCCCGGGGAAGAGACGGAAGCGAGACAGGAACTGAAGAAGCAGGGGGGGTAAAGGAAACCTAATTCCACCCTCTATGATGGCCTTGGTATAGAAAGGCATGGCATCCGCGGCCCCGAAGGTAGGAGAGTTCAACAAAGGGTTAAAGCCCACTACGTCCACGCTCGGGGGATGCCATACTTAACCCTGAACCTATCGATCTGCGCCTCGCCTGTCACCTTGTATTTCCCTGACCCCGAGGGACCAGCCGATGGATTCTCGGGAGCAGGGCGACGACGAGGCATCTCTAAAAGAAAGGGAAGGAAAAGGTGCTCTCTTGAAAACCTGAGGAAGTTCCCCGAGGGTTTAAATCAAGACGTACCGACCGGATGACACCACCGTTCAATCGGAAAACAAAAAGGCTAGGAGGACGATAAAGAAGAAGGTTGTGAAACTCACCCGAAAACGTCGAAAACGGAGTTTTTCAGGAAAAACTTTAAAATAACTCGCACCGGAAAGACCAGGAGTCAACAATGGGTTTACTGGCTGTGATTTTAAGAAGAAAACGCTGTCGACGATGGCTGAGGAAACAAAAACTCCGGCGAGCAGATCAGAAAAGGCGTATTCTGGGTCAGAGATCGGAATGGCAAAACGATGGAAACCAGAGAAGAACCCCCTTTATATAGGGGGAAACTGTCATCATTGGGCGGGAGAACCAAAACAGCGCATTTAATGCGCACGACGTCCCAAGCCGGGAAAGCTGCTCGAGGCCATGATGAAGGACGGATGGCAGTTGGAAAACCCTTCGTCTCCTTACAACGCGTGTCCTCGGTGTCAGAAGATCGAAGGCTGGGGGGCAGTTGATGGGACTCTTCTGAAAAGCCTTAAGATGAAGACACGTGTCCTCGGGTTTTTTGAAACAGTGTTGCCCGGATGAAAGCACCATCGGCGAAGAGCGTCCTTTACCCGAGGTACCTCTCATAGGATCACACATTCGGTGTATTATACAACAAAACACGTGTCCTCGGTCACCATGTACCTCGGAAACATACCACCCTCGGTCCCCGAGGTGCACCTTTCCTCGGTGCCGAGGGTCACTCCATCCTGGACGCTTCCTCTACTCCCGGATAAAGCTACTGACGTACGGGACATCAGCCTATGCCAGTGTAGACTATTCATCATGACCTCGTCTTATACAAGTAATGTCAGAACGTGCTGGAATACCGACGTCACAGCCAATAGGGGATGGACGAGTGGCAAATAATGTCACATCAGAAGCAGACAAACTGCATGCCGTTGCTGACACGCGACTTGGGAAAGCAAACAATTAATTGCACCCTTCTGTTGACGAGACCGCATTCAATGTGGTAAGGTTCGGATATGAAAGGCAATAAATGCTCCTATTACAGAGCATTTATTGCATCCTTCCCGAAAGGAGCATATTGTACCGTCGGCGTCCCGACGACTCAGCATTGATTGCTCGGGGCCCCGAGCAGTCAATTAGAGAAGACATTCCTCATGAAAATCAATATACACGCTACCTGTGCCTGATGATCACTTACTGACCACACTGACAGCAATCATGAGCTTCTAAGGTATAAATACTCCTCCCAAAAGGCAAAGCGGGTATGCAATCAAAAACTCTCTACTACAATACAGCCCTTCTCAGTGTTTTCTTCTTCCTCTCTCTCATTCAAAGACTGACTAGACCGTCGGAGGGGATACGCCGGAAAACACTCCGGCGCCCTTCTAACTTGTTCTCCTTTGTTCCAGGAAATACCTTTCACACGTACAGGATCGTTCTTCCTTTCCCAGGATCTTCCTTTGCCGTTCCAGGTTGCAATCGTACCTCGCAGGTTGTTTCAAGCAGCGTGTTTGGCCACTCAACCGGCTCACTCAGAGTTCACCAGGGAAGAGATCTGTTCCCAATATTTTATATATCGTGCAGGATCGAGCCCGCACAAATACAATCGATTGGCCAAGAAGAAAAATGCGTTGTTTATGAAGCATCAAGCAAAGGGATTGGTGGAATTGTAATAAGTGAGGCTAAAAGTTTAGATGCTATAAAGTTCAATGTTGCAGTTCAAATGTTTTTTGATGAAAAAAACTGATTATTTTGGTTGTTATGAGGACATGGAAGTTTCTTGTAACATATTGAGAAACTTACTCTCAAACCCCTCAATTACTTCAGTTGTTACTTGTTAGCATTTTGCCTCATTTTCTTGCAAGTTGCAACGGCTACCTTTTCCTTCCTCTTTGTCTGTATCTTTGGACTTTCTCCCCCAATCTTTTCCATCTTGACTATTCCCTTTCTTAGTTTCTTCCTCTAAGAGGCGGCCCAAGGTTAATGGAGGCCCATGCGAAAACTTCATATGCCCGATTAATTCGAAAGAATTTTATTCCGATTCTTTGAAATTTGTCACTTAAATACATAAATCGTTTAATGTTTAAAATATTATATACAAATTCCTTGAAGTTTATATACGCGTTACACTTAGACCCTCTTAAATTTATAGACGTATAATACTTAGATCATTCAAGTTTAAAATGTTATATTTAGATAAAAAAAAATACTTTAATTAAAGATAAATTATTAAATATTTTAAATATTACGACCAAAATTCATGATCTATTGTATCATCTATTAAAATAAAATCAAAAATAAAAGTCAATTTTTTTAAACAAAAATCTTAATTAATATACAATTATACTATCTGTTGGAATAAAATTAAGAAATCAAACAAAGGGTCTAAGTCATTCATAATAGAATATGAATTTTACAATCAAAATTTATGTTTCATTATGTCATTTATTGAAATAAAATCAAAAATAAAATTTTAATTTTTTATTAAAAAATCGTATTTAGTGTATAATGATACTATCTATTAGAAAAAAACTAAAAAATTAAATAAGTGGTCAAAGTGTAATGGAAACAATGTATTCTAACTTTAATTGAAGAAATCTGGTAGTTTAATTTGGTCATTTAAACGACCAAATTAAATTCTAATAGATAGTATAATTATATAGCAATTATTATTGTTTAAGAAAAAAATATTTTTTTTATTTTTAATTTTATTTCAATAAATATCATAATAGAACATAAATTTTGGTTATAAAATTTAAAATATTTGATATTCTATTTTTTATTGGAGTATTTTTTATCTAAGTATAACATTTTAAATTTGAGGGGTCTAAGTATTACATTCCTACAAACTTCAGAGGGTCTGAATATAATTTACTAACGAACATTGACGACAAGGGTCTAATTGTTACGCGCGTACAAACTTCATAGGGTCAGTGTGTAATAATCCAAATGTCAAGAGGTCTGAGTAATTAACTAACAAACTTCAGGGGTTTGAGTATAATTCTCCCTATTGTTTTTAATTATCATAATTTAATTTTTTATTTATTTAAAAATTATTTTTAATTTTTTTAGATACAAAATATTGATCAAGTTCTTATATTTAAGTTTTAACAATAAATATTTCTCAATAGATAATATGGTTAATTTATTCAATTTTAATTGATCGTAAATAAGATATTATCAATTTAAGTTTTGAAAAAGCAATTTAATGAGGGCCCTCTAAAATTTGAATTCAATCAAGTATAAAAATAATTTTAGACCTAACAAAATTAAATATTGATTTAAATTTTTAAAATTTGAATCATGTTTAAAAAAAAAAAAAATAGACCTACTATACGAAAGGGTAAATTTTTTGGGCCCTCTAAAATTTGGGCTTAACCAAGTAAAGAGTAATTTTGTACCTAACAAAATTAGATGCTAATTTGACCTCTTAAAATTTAGGCTCTAACAACTTGGATCATATCTAAAATACTAAAAAAAAAAAAAATAGGCCTACATTAGTGAAGGAGTAAATTTTTGGGAGGCCGCTAAAATTTGAGTTGAACCAAAAAGAGAGTAATTTTGGATCTAAAAAAATTAAGAGAAAATTGTGGATAGATATATTATATACTACTTATTTGTGGAAAAGTATCATGCGGATTCTTTTTTGTGTATAAGTCTTTTTTTTTTTCTCAGGAATGTGTTGCGAGTAGATACACATTGGCTGTTTTCTAAATATTTCATTTACATAATTGATTTTTTTCATTAATCATGGACGATTTTTTAGGCATTGAATTATGGGATCAGTTTTATTTTTTTGGAACAAGAAGTTTGAATTTTGAACTACTTCTTCTTGCATTTATCTCACAAATATCACTTGAGATTCAATTTCCTATTTTTCTGTAGACATCACACGTATCATTCTATGATATAGTTAGACATTATCACCATGCAGTGTGAGATTATTACTATTTCAATGTGACATTGTAACTATGTAATGTGACATTATAACTTTGCAGTGTGACATTATCACTATTGCATGTGACATTATTAGTGAGACATTAACACTAGCAAAAGTGATAACATTGCACTGCTTCTACATATATATATATATATATATATATATATATATATATATATATATATATATATATATATATATATATATATATATATATATATATATATATATATTTTATCATTATTAGCAATTGGTTAGTTATGGACATGATAAAAAATATATGTTAAAAATTAAAGGTGAATGTGTGTGGTCTTCACGGTGAAAATCATTCAATTTCTTCATAGAGAGATGAAATCCTAGTTTTCTTCACAACGAGTTCAATGACACTGACGATGTGTGTTCTTCACAATGAAAGCCTCAAGAATAATGGATTTCTTTGACATCCTTCTTTGTAATGTGATAGTGATTAGAGAATGGAGTTTAGGGTAGATAATATAACCATCGTTTAAATTTCAAAAATGTATCCTCAAATCGTGCAAACTCCAATGCCAATGATGAAGAAGACAACATTTTTTGACTCTTGGCTATCTTTACTCTGGTTTCCTTAGTCAAGGAAAGAAACTTCTTAACTTCAAAAAGGGTTATTTGGACTTTAACTACAGTAAATGGACTTCTTTACAAATATTTTTTAAAAGTGTATTTTTTGTTCTTAATAAGTCTCATATTGTGTATCGGGACCTTTTTTTCTAAAATTAGTGATAATTGGTGGACAATCCTCTTTAGGAAAGTTATAATGTGTTAAGTCCATCACTTAAATATATTTTGTGTTAAGTTCTATTATTATCCTTTTAGTATGATTTTTTAGGTTCAAAACAAATTTCAATGTGAAAGCAATTTTTAAATCGAGAAACCAGCTACCCCTTTGATTATCAGTCAATGAAAATTTGTGTATGGTATCGAAAAGTACGTTGGCCTGTATATATGACACGTAACTCTATAAAACCGGTGAAACCAGTTGTTTTCAGTAGTTGTAAGACATCCAATAGAGTTGTACGTAGCCAAAAGAGTTGTACCTAACAAAAAAATTGTACCTCATCCAAAATTGTACCATATCCAATAGAGTTGTACTCACATCCAAAAAATTGTTACCATCTATTAAAGTTGTACCAGAGTTGTAACCCAATTATTAATATCACTTATATATTTAAGGGAAAATTATTTTACTTTGCCCTATGTATTTTATCTTCAAAAAAATAATAGACGCTTCTAAGCTAATGTAGAATAAAAATATTACTTGAAGGTGAAATATAAGAAACAAAATAAAAATATTGTTATACTTCATGGGTGTAAGTGTAATTTAGTTATGATGAATTAAGACCGATCGTGGGAATGGGGACCAATTCTAGTGTAATATTACACTTTAATCCTATTGATATTACACTTTTATCCTTTAATATTATACTTTTAACTTTTTGATATTACACTTTTACCCTTTTGATATTATAATTCATCAAATTAAAATCTAAAATCATTCAATAAATATTCAGTTTATCAAATCAACATCAAACATGCAATTTCATTCAATTAAAACTCAATTCATCAAATTTTACACCAAATTAACATTCAATTCTTCAAATTAACATTTAATTTTACCTAATAAACATATAATTCATTAAATTAACATTAAAATTCAACTAATAAATTCGTAACATTCAATTTCATCCAATTTATATTCAAATTCATTTAATTAACATTCAATTCATAAAATTAACATCGAAAATCCTCCAAAAAAGATTGAGTTTAACAAATTAACACCAAAATAACACGCAATTTCATCCAATAAACATTATATAAATAAAAATTTAACATTCAATTCTTCAAATCAACATTCAATTTTATTTAATAAATATTTAATATTCAATTCATCTAATTTATACCAAATAAAAATCCTATTTTATCAAATAAACATTCAATTTATCATATTAACACCAAATTAAAATTCAATTCATCAAATTGATATTTAATTCATTAAATTAACATTCAATTCATCAAATTAAAACAAAAAATCATCTGATAAAGATTTAATTCATCAAATCAACATCAAATTAACATTCAATTTCACAAATTAAAATTTCATTTCGAATAATAAACATTCAATTCATTAAATTAACATTTAAATTAACTATTTAACATTCAATACATCAAATTAACACCAAATTAACTTTCAATTCTTCAAATCAACACTAAATTTTAATTTATCAAATTAACACTAAATTAACATTCACTTCATCCAATATATATTCAAATTCATCTAATTTACACTCAATTCATCAAATGAACATTCAAAATCATCTAATAAAAATTTAATTTATCAAACCAACACCAATGTAATATAAAAATTCATTGAATAAATATTTAATTCATCAAATCAAAACCAAATTAACATTCAATTTAACAAATTAACATTCCATTTCGTATAATAAACATTAAATTTATTAAATTAACATTTAAATTAACTATTTAAAATTAAATTCATCAAATTAAGATTCAATTTCATCCAATTAATATTCAATTCATCAAATTAACACCAAATTAATATTCAATTCTTCAAATTAACACTAAATTAACTTTCAATTCATCAAATTAACACAAAATTAATATTCAATTCATCAAATTCACATTCAATTCCATGTAATAAATAATTAATTCATCAAATTAACTTAATATTCAATTTCATCGAATAAATATTCAATTCATCAAATTAATACTAAATTAACATTCAATTCATCTAATTTATATTCAAAATCATCCAATTAACACACAATTCATTAAATTAACATCCAAAATCATCTAATAAAATTCAATTTATCAAACCAACACCAATGTAATATAGAAATTTATCCAATAAACATTTAATTCATCAAATCAACACCAAATTAACATTTAATTCAACAAATTAACATTTTGTTTCGTATAATAAACATTCAATTCATTAAATTAACACAAAATTAACATTCAATTCATCAAATCAATACCAAATTGACATTCAATTCATCAAACTAACACCAAATTAATATAAATTGTATGAATTAAAGATATATTTGGTATTGATTTTCATCAATTGAACATAAATTTGGTGTTAATTTGACGAATGAATATGTATTGGGTCAATTTAATGTTAATAGTTGAATTTAAATGTTAATTTTATTAATTGAATGTTTATTAGATGAAATCTAATGTTAATTTAGCGTTGAGTTAATGAATTAAATGTTTATTTGATTAATTTTCATATTACTTTGGTGTTGATTTGATAAATTAAATTTTTATTGGATGATTTTGGATGTTAATTTTGATAAATTGAGTGTTAATTTGATGAATTGAATATTGTTAATTTGATAAATTGAATATTAATTGGATGAATTAGACTGTACAAGTGGTATTAATTTGATAAATTAAATATTAATTTGATGAAATTAAATGTCAATTTAATGAATTGAATTGAATTTTATCGTCAAACAAGTTATGTGTACCAGTAAAGGGATGGAGGGAAGGTAAGAGAAGTGATTTGGGTGCGAAAAGAAGAAAAAAGCTAGGATGACAAAAAAAGGCGGTAACAAGGTAGAGAGAGAAGGTTATTGTGGACCACATATGTCCAAAATAAATGAATAAATAAATAACTGGATAAATAAATATTATTATATTTCAGGGGTGTAAGTGTAATATACGAAAGACTAAAAAAGATTATAACTCAATCCTTAATATTGTAACATACCCCCAAAAAGTTTGAAACCCAATCCCAAAAATTGTAACATACCCAAAAGGTTGAAACTCAATTCATAAAAGTTATAACTCATTCCAAAAAGTTGTAACCCACACCATTAAAGTTGTAATCAACTCCAAAAAGTTAGAACTCCACCAAAGAAGTTGAAACCTCACTCAAAAAGGTTGGACCACAATCTCAAAATATTTTAACCCAACCCCAAAAATTGTAACATACGAAACACAATCCCAAAAATAATAACATATCCCAAAAATTTGAAACTCAATTCATAAAAGTTGTAATACAACTTAAAAAAAAAATTTGTAAAACCAACGTTACTCACCTCTAACCATATAACCTACCAAATAATTTAATGAATTAAATATTAATTTGGTGTTACTTTGATAAATGAATATTAGTTTGATTAATTGAGTGTTAATTAAATAAATTTGAATATAAATTAGATGAATTGAATGATAATTTGTTGAATTTGAATGTTAATTTGATGAATTAAATGTTTATTTGATGAAGTTGAATTTGATTTGAAAAGTTGAATGTTAATCTAGTGTAAATTTAATGAGTTGAATATTAATTGGATTATTTTATTGGATGATTTTGCATGTACATGTTAAATGTTTGTCTAGGACTATTTGAACACAAAATTAAATATTTTAAGGGTTAAATTAAAAAATTAATATTTTAAGGACCAAATTAATAAATATGTATAATTTTAGGGATGAAAGTGTAAGTTAATTACACTTTTATCCTTAAAGTTATATATATTTATGGTTCCTAAAATATTAATTTATTAATTTTATCCCAAAAATATTCAATTTTGTGTTTAAATAGTCCGAGACGACCTTTAAGATCCAAAATCATCTAATAAATGATTAAACATTCAAATCATGTAATTTAATCCAATTAATGTTATATTCATCAAATTTACACTAAATTAACATTGAATACTTCAAATCAATATTTAATTTTATCTAATAAACAATTAATTCATCAAATTAACATTAAAATTCAACTAATAAACAATTGGTTCATCAACTTAACATTTAATCTTATCTAATTAATATGTAATTCATCAAATTAACACTAAATTAAGATTCAATTATTCCAATTTATATTCAAATTCATTTAATTAACACTTAAATTATAAAATTAACATCCAAAATCATCCAATAAATATTCAATTATCAAATCAACATCAAAGTAATATGCAATTTCATCCAATTAATACTCAATTCATCAAATTTACACCAAATTAACATTCAATTCTTCAAATCAACATTTAAACATTCAATTCATTAAATTAACATTAAAACTCAACTAATAAACATTTAATTCACCAACGTAACATTCAATCTCATCCAATTCATATTCAAATTCATTCAATTAATATTCAATTCATAAAATTAACATCGAAAATTCTCCCAAAAAAATTCAATTTAACAAATTAATATCAAAGTAACATGCAATTTCATCCAATAAACATTATATAAATAACAAATTAACATTCAATTCTTCAAATCAACATTCAATTTCATCTAATAAACATTTAATTTATCAACTTAACATTCAGTCAGATCCAATTAATAATCAATTCATAAATTAACACAAAATTAATATTCAATTCATTAAATTTATATTCAAATTCATTAAATTAACACTCAATTTGTC
>CAUOFW020008889.1:0-15199 GCA_963454935.2 Ilex paraguariensis | reverse complement strand
TCACATCATCAACATTAACCTCAAACCACTTGGGAAGGCTTTAAAAAAACACGATTTATCAAATTTTCTCTGCAAAGACCACAAATCTTCGTTAATAGCTCAAATAGCACAATTACACTCATTTAATCCCCAAAAGCAAGTGAAAACATATTGTATTAGCACATGAAATATGCAATATTTTGTGCTAATCAACCACCAAAAATGTATTGTGCTCCCCCAAGAATGAATATTTCAAGTTTGATAGCAAAGGATTCAACTCCAAGTTCTGAATTTGTATAGTGGATGGAAAAATTCTCTTTTCTTGTTGTGGAGCTTCTCAAATGTAGGGGTCCATTTTTCTACCCGTTGTAAACTTTTCAGCTCCTATTGATCAACAATCTCCTCTTCCCCCAATTTTAATGTAGCACCAAGTTATCCTCAAACAAACTATCAATCCTGCTGACTTCATGCACTTCCTCATCATCCCTCGGTTGTTTACACAAATTGCATACATTGATTTCCATTGTCATATTCCTGAATACCAGCTTCAATAGACCGTTCCTATCATTAATCACTGCATTAGATGTAGCAAGAAAAAGGTCTACCTAATATGACAGGAATTTGTGGGCTAGGGTTAACAACTGGATGAGTGTGAAGTACAATAAAATCAACAGGGAAATAGAATTTATCAACTTGAACTAAGACATCCTCAACTACTCCCCTTGGTGTTTTAACGCTACGATCTACCAATTGAAGAGTGATTGGAGCTGTCTTCAACTCTTCAAGTTGGAGTTGTTGGTACACCAAATAGGGTAGGAGGTTGGCACTTGCCCCCAAGTGAAGGGGTGATTGCTCCACCCAACAATTTCCTATTGTGATGGCAATGGTTGAGCAACCGGGGTATTTGAACTTTAGTGGGGTGTTGGTCCCCAAGATTGAGCTCTCTTACTCGGTGAGGAATGCCTTCTTGTGAATATTCAACTTCCTCTTTATGGCACACAAATCTTTCAATATCTTGGCACATGAAGGGATTTGCTCGATAGCATCGAGTAGCGGGATGTTGATCTTAACCTACTTGAACATCTTAATAACATCAGAATAATTATCCACCTTCACGGGTGGTTTCAAACAATTGGGAAAAGGGGCTGGAATGGGACATGCATGCACATTGGCATCAACACTTTTTTCTTTTTCACTCACCTCACCCCCCCCCCCGGAGTCATCCTTAGTCTCTTTCTCTTTTTCTAATACGGCTTTCGGTGAGACTTTTGAAAAAATGGTCTCATCAATTTGTTTGCCATTTCGAAGGGTGGTGACCGCCTTGAGTTGCTCATAACTCTCTTTAGTGGTCTCAAATGACTCAATCATGTGTTGACTCCTAGGGTTTTCTTAAGGTTGGCAGGAAATTCTCCTTTCTCTTGTTGTGATAACACTATGGAATTGGTCAATTTTTGTGATTTGAGTCTGAATGTCATTAAAAGCGATTGCGGTTTTATTGTTGATGGTGGTTTGGCATTGGATAATGGATGCACCACATCCTCCATATTTTTTTTATGAGGCGGTTGGTAGGTGGGCAGATTGGATGGTCCTTGTTGACCAAAATTTTGGAGAGGTGGGTTTTGTGAAAACACTTGTGAATTGGACTGAGGGTATTGGGAGCTAGGTGAAGGACCTTGAACATGGTATTGCTATTGATTAGGAGGCATAGGAGGTGAATATGAACTAGACCTATGAGGAGTGGGGTTCTCATTCTTCCAACTAAAGTTCGGGTGATTACTCCAACCCAGATTGTATGTATTAGAGTGTGGGGAGAATGATTGCCTACTTTGATTGAAGGCATTTACTTGCTCATGGTACACTTATTTTAAGTGCCAGAATGTTGGGGCACTCGATATGGAATGCTCAACATTCTCACAAATCGAGCAAAACTCCTCGGTCTTAGAAAGATTGGACTCCTCATGTCACCTATTGACCTCAAGACTTTCCATTTATCGAGAAAATTTGGTGATTTTGGAAATGAAGTCTTCCTCATACATCCCTCGCCCACTTGGTCGATAAGTACCTAGAGAAGACCTCGGTACATCGGTGGGATCCGTGATATCCCAAGATTGTGCATTTTGTGCCAATGTATTGAAGTACTCTAGGGCCTCATCAGGATCTTTGTTTAAAAACTCCCCATTACACATCGTATCGATGAACTGTTGATGGCTTTGTGTAATCCCTTCATAGAAGAAACTCACAAATTGCCATGGTTTAAAGCCATAGTGTGGAATGGATTGTAGCAATTCCTTGTAGCGATCCCAACATTGATAAAATTGCTCATTGGGATTTTCTAAAAATTTTGGATTTTCTTTTTAAGAGGGGTGATTTTAGGCATCGAAAAAAATTTGTTCAAAAACTAGAAAAACATTTGTTCCCAAGAGCTTATTAATCGAGGCTTCAAGAAATTCAACCACATTTTGGCTTTGTCTTTAAGGGAAAAGGGGAACAATTTCATGTGAGTTATGTCTTCCATGGCATGATAAGTGAGGAAGGTTGCAACTATTTCCTCAAACTCCTTAATATGAAAATTCTCCCTTTTAATTCAATTGAATTGAGGAAGTATTCGTAACATTCCCGGTTTAACAAAGAAGGCATGAGCTTGAACCAGTAAAAGAATGCATGAGGGAGTGGTGCTACGAGTAGATTGGATATAATCCTGCATTGACCTTGCTGGAGTATCAATTGGGATATGGTTTCCCTCATTCCTAGGAGAGGGAAAATGCATTCAGAGGTTTGGCATTCCCCCACCCCTTGGAACATTAGCATCCTCCTCCTCAAAGTTTTCACCGACATCCACGTGTGTGTCTTGGTCAAGATTCATATTGGGTTCTAGGGGTCATCTAGCCAATCTATTTTGGTCGTCCTGTCCCCTCTCGCAAAAAAAAATATACACAATTGAAATGAAAAGTAAACAAAAGTATATACAAGGAGCAATGTACCTTGGCCCGTGATGAGAATCACGGGACTTACCTTTATTGTTCAAAAATCACCTTCTAATTCAACGCTTTGCCTTCCCCAGCAATGGCGCCAAAAATACTTGATGACATTCACACTAATCTCCAAACATCACCCAGATCAAGTATATATGGAATATAATGATAGATGAGTGTCACTCTCCCTAGGGTTTGGTGCTAGAAATGGGAAAAACGTGTGTGTGGATGAAAATGTGTGCAAAAGTTTCCTCCAAGTGAAGAGAGACTTTTGACTGTCGTGTTTTATTTGGAATAGTTATTCCAAGGTTGTCTCCTCGGGGAATGAGGGTTAAATTGTGTGAAGGTGATTTTGTAAAAATGGAAAAGTACAAAATCTTTTGAGTATGAAATTTTGATTTAAAATGTAATGCAAACAAGGTTGGCTAATCTGAAGACGTCATTCGAATGGGAATGTCAAATCAACTCAAAATATTCTTCTAATGGTGCCTAGGTGTTAGAATGATTCGTAGGAAGTGAGGGACTAAAATGGAGGTGAGGGCTCAAGCATACCTTGTGACAAGTCTATGGTGTATCAAGAGCTCACAACCACGTCCACACTCAACCTAGTCAAATCAAACCATCTTACACTACGAGGAGGAATGAAAAAGAGTTGATTTAGCATACCCAAGTGGAAATCTCCCTTGGATTAGTCAACTTCAAGCTTAGCTACTCATATTAACTACAAAGACATACATAAAAGAAGCCTAGGGCATAGTGGCAATGCCCCCTCCTCAAGGAATTGATGAGCTGCAGGAGGAGTTGGATGCTGAAGAAGAGAGAGAGATGGAGATAGAGAGAGAGCAAGAGGCAGGACCCAGCATGACCACTCGACGTTCTTTACAAGACATCATGCTTAGCATTAAAGCTAAGTAGGATGAGATCCTGAGGCTTTTAAGGAGTGGAGCTGGCGAAGCAGGTGCAGCTAGTGTAGTTTATGGAGATGGTAGATCCGGAGGAGAGGGAGATTGAGACATTTATTTCTGTCCTTGATGGGAGTATTTGATTTCTATTCTTGATTGTGGGTTGTTTGTTATTTCTTCTTTGAATAGTTTCTGGGAAATTCCTATACTATTGTGGATGAGTTTCTTTTCATAATTCTTGTGGATGTTTATCTCATTTGTGATTATTATGGATACTTGTACTTATGGGGGATGTATATTTACTTTTAGAGTTGATTGTGGATAGTTGAAGTTATGTTTTGAATGGATGAATTGCATCATTGACATTATTGCAAACACATTATCCTTTATGGAATGAATGATTCAGTTTATCATTTTTATTTGTTTAAAATGCATGTATAGGATTAGCACTTTAATTCTTGTTAATGACGAAACAAATGTGGATGTTAAGATTGCTTGTGAATGACTAAGCACATGATCGGTTTGGCACCTCAACTTAACAACCAAGACGTAAAACCTCATTTTTGGAACCTCGATACTATCTTTATGGTTTAATTGTCAAATGTACATCAGTATGAACTATTCTTGAGGTATACGGTGATCAAACTCAAAAATGGAATCGCTATATAACTAACATTCCTAAGAACACTCGACATAATCAGTGGAGATGACAAAGAAAACCATGGTCAGTCTTGAGCTTTATGGTTCTTTTTGAGAGGATATCAACAATTACTCAAGGTAAGCTCTTTCACTTCTAATCTCTTTTAATAATCTCATTAAACTTGCTTTGATTGATGCAACTAAAGTGATCTATTTTCATAACCCACAGGGAACTTTTGCGTGTATATATACATGTGCACATACTTGAGAAAGGATCTTAGGCTATCTTTGGATCAACTTTGAGTCTTAGCTAACACTTTTACAAAAATATATCCCTAGTCAGCCATGCTTAAGCCTTAAATGAATGAATTCTTTTTCACCCGTGTAATGACCAAAGCCAGAAAAGCATACATTTACCATACCTTGCTATCAAATTTCTTGCACCCTCTTGCAAATCAATATGATACAGAAAGGCAAGAAAAATAGAAAAGAAAAAGGTGGCTACTGTTCAATAAAAGGAAAATCGGTGGAGCCAGCCGAAAGAAAAAAAGATATTGTGAGACAAGGAATTGCCAAGAAAGTGAAAAATGAGAAAAATGAAAGAAAGAAATCCCATTCCCAAGCAAAATTTTGAGAAACTAGAAGGAGGTGTGTAACACTGCATAAAAAGATAGCCTTTGATCACCACTGACGTTCTTTTATTAGCCACTGACCTCTGGCCCCATTACAACCTACAAAAAGCCCTAGGTGATCTCAAGTGTGATGAATATGTGTATTGTCTACTACAAGTGGGGTGTGTTAACTAGAACTTTTTTATCTACGTCAATATTCTTCCATGAGATTATGCCAAAGTAAAGTTTGTTTTCTAAAAACTTCACTCTTATACTAATTGTGCAATTGCCCTATATTTTTTGGTATTCTTGCGTTTGACCCTGAAATTTAAACATAAAGTATTTAAAACTTTAATGTATGCACAAACTATAATTCATAATGTTTAGTTGTTTTATCTTACAAAATTTATTACTTAATTATTTTATTTACACACTAATTAGGGTTAATTACACCCCCCAACTTAAACTTTACTAGTCCCTAGTAAATATAGATTATAAGAACTATTTCACAAAATAAAACATAAACAAAAGTAAAATCATTTTCGTAGATTTTTTTCACGATTGCATTTAGCATACGCAATAAGCCATTAAGCCCCTAGGTGATCCCTGGTGGACGAGTTTTGTCTTGTGAAGGTTTCCAGTGAAGCTACCTACAAACTTCAGTAGTTAGGAGTTTATAATTCATACTTTTCACAAAAATAATTAAATCAATATTCCTTCTGTTTTGCTAGAATAGTTTCTTTTCTGATCACTATAAGAGTAGCATACGTTAGTTGTAACATTATCTATATATTTTTATACAAACTTGTGTGTGAGTGATGATTTCTTTTGTTTCAAAATCACTCAAGACATATTACCATCTTTCATGATAGTTTTGATGTCAATCCTTTCTTGGAATACACTCAGCAAATAATATATATTCGTTATAGTGACTATTCTCACAAGTTACATGTGATTGGAATATTGTTAACAAAACAAATAATATCACATGTAAGTATTTGAAGAATGGACATTTGAATAAAATTTGGAATTTGATATAATCTCATGACTGGATATCAACACTATACCAGACATATAATCAACATTCTCCTTTTGTAAGCTAGAATTAATACTTATGCATGATTTCTAGAATCAAAAAGGACTTTCTTTAGGTTGTAATGTGGCCATTGGTTTTAGGGTTTAAGAAATGACGTCTATAGGATTCAAAAGCTACCCCATTTTTAGTATTGTGGCACACCTCATTCTATAGATACTTTGTCTACTCTTTCTTTTTATTTTTCTCATTTTTCACTTTCTTTGCTCTTTTCTTTCTTTTTTTCAACTTTTCATTGGTTTTTTTTCTTTTTCTTTTTCTTTAAATAGCCAAGATTTGTTTTTTAAAATAAATATCATATTGATTTAAAAGAGGGTGCAAGAAAATTATGTAGCAAAGGTAGGTTTGATATATTTTCATTTAGCTCGAGTATTTTTCGGGTTTCCTGATAAAACTTTATACTCTTTTAGGCTCAATCATGGTTGACTAATGATATAATTTTGTACAAGAAATGGTTAAGGCTCAAGATTAATCAAATATGGCCTAAGATCATTTTTCAGAAATTATTCATCTGTATCAATCCTACATCAAAGAATTTCAAGGACAATGCTAATAATATAATCTAACAAGTGCTAATTAAGACAAAATTAATGAGATTATTCAAACAAAGTTTACTGTAGAATTGAAGATGTTTGTTTGGGTAGATGTAAACTATCTCTCCATAAAAGATTGGCTCAAATTCTTCAATTGGTTATACATCTCCACTAAATATGTAAAGAGTGCAATATTTCACAAGGTTTCTGAAATAAAGACATCTAATCGTGCTCTATAAGAGTAAGTTTAAACAAAAATATTAAGATAATATACAACTAAATTATGAAAATTCCGCGTGATCAGATTAAGGCTATTTTCACAAAACATAGGAATATTAACTTAATTTAACTATGAATCATATGAACTAGTCTTCCTAACTTAAAATTTTCATAAATAAACTAGTTTAAAACACAAACAAATTTAAAACACATAAATATGTTCAAAACATAAAATAATTTCAGCTCAAGTGCATAAATAAAAGTGCATAACGTAAAAGATGAGTGAAAGAAAACAAATTGTTTTGTAGAATCTCCAGTTTGTTTAACAAGTAGAAGATCCTTCTCTGAAGCGATCTCGAAGTAGTTCAAAATCTTAGCTTAGTTTTGTTTATATTCATCTATTCGTTGGTTAATCTGAGTAATACTGTTCTCCACCTCTAGTAAGATGCATCTATCAGTTATGTCATCCATTGGGATGTATGGTTGACCCTCTTGTGGTTGCTACTCTTTTGATATGAATTCTTCAGTACCCAAAATGGTTCCTCTTCTTGTGGTGAAGGTATTCCTTGTTGGTTTTCCAGTTGTCCTCCATGACTCTTTTTTATTGAATTTTTATCCAATACTCCGAGATGATCCACTGTCGTCCATATCGGATTAATGATGATGCCCTCATTCCTACATAGCTGAGAAACTAACATACTATATGGGAGTGTGAGTTTCTTTTTATCCATAGCGAGTATCATTTGGTCTATGATTAAGTTCGGCAGGTCAATTATGTGTCCCATCCCAAATGCATATAAGAAATAAGCCTACTCAATAAAAATTTGATTCTTTTGGGCACGAGATATCAAACTGTGCACTGTTGTCATATTCAGAATCCGGTATTTGTCTGTTAGATCTCCTTGTTTAATGTAATTATTTGGGCGTCCCCAAATAAAGTTTTAATTTCCTCTTAATTCTTTTCCTATCTCATGCAAATCAGGTAGTTCAGTGTACGGTTATTGAGGGTTGGGTGGTCTTTGCATGGGTTTAAGGAAATTGGCTATAGTAGCCGGTGTAACTTGAAAAACTATTCCCCGAACAAATACACGCAATTGTCTTTTCCCTATAATTTTAGCATTACTATAAAATTCTCAATCTAAGCAGTCATAAGCAGGAAC
Source organism: Ilex paraguariensis (assembly GCA_963454935.2). NCBI lineage: Eukaryota > Viridiplantae > Streptophyta > Magnoliopsida > Aquifoliales > Aquifoliaceae > Ilex > Ilex paraguariensis. Next base: position 7,091 of record CAUOFW020008889.1, on the reverse strand, counting down.
AAATAGCCTAACATAATGTAACCATCCTCTTGCATGGAGAATTTGTCTTATTCCTATGTTTTCAAAATCTTCGTATATTACTGTTCTTTTAGATATAATAGTTTTAGTCAGAAAATTAATATCATCCTAGAGCTATTGTTCAAAATTTTCAAACATCACCTCATTGAAGATATTTCTCGGTTAAGGTTGTTGTGGAGTTACCTCGGGTTGTAGAGATTTATCCCTTCATGCTTGGCTTGAAGACCTTCTTGTTTGTCGTCTTCAATCCATATTTTTTTCTTGACTGGTTCCTGATTTGTAACTGTAGACTGCTTCTCTACTTTTCTGAAATTCTGCTCGTTTTCCTGTATTTCCTGCAATTTATAAAATTAAATATCCATTCTTCAAAACTTTGCTAACCAATTTTTTTGTTCAAAAGAATTGGGTTTATTATTCTTTTTATTCGTTATTTTTATATTTACTGATTTTCCTACTTCATTCTATAGTTATTTACATTTATTTATAACTATGTACATATATTCACAAAACTATACATCTTATTGATCATATTTACTCAGTATCAGAACTATCGGGTTCAGTAATACTAGTGACACAGTTAACTTCATTTCTCACGTATCTTGTTAACATTGGGGTAGAATAGGATGACGCCTCAGGATACTCCTTACTCTGCCCATACCTAATCCACTGTAAACGATTAGACGCTCGTCCTGAAATTGGTTCCGCACACTTATTATATCGTCTCAAACGTTCTGTACGACCACATTTTACACAAGCACAAAGACGATTTGCTCGTCGGTGTTTAGCATATGTACTTTTTCCACACAAGGGTCGTGGCTGGCTTTCGAAAATTTCTAAATTTCTGACATATTTAGCTTTTTGCATGATCAACGTATGTATATCTTTCGGAAAATGACGTAATAAAACTAAACTTAACCAAAAAATTATCGAAAATTAACTCACTATCTGGTTCTTTAACGTCTACCACTCACAAAGACGAACATAAGTTCTTAAATTGCAATTACTATTTTAAACACAAAACTTAAATTCACATTCACATTTCCCCATCTTAAATTAAACAGTATTTGAAATGTAAATACAGTAATAGCCAGCATTGATGATAAAATAAAAACCAGGAATCTATTGTCTTTTAGAGATTAGGATATCTGGCTTTTATGCAAAAGGTTTAATCTGTCAAATAAATTACAAATAATTAGTACTATTACTTACAAACAACCAACAATATATATTTAGTGCACATAGACTGGATCAAAAAGCAGCACATAAGTTACATCTTGTCCATCTAAATCTTACTTTAAAGATAGTCCCAGTTACTGGGTTTTCAATTTCAATTGCCCCATAGTCGAAAACTTGCTTGACTATATACGATCCTGTCCATCTAAATCTTAGTTTTTTCAGGGAACAAACAAAGCTTTGTTGTGACACCCCAAAATTCGGGGGTCCTTTGTTAACCCGTTGATCACCCATCAACCTGCAGAATTACCCGTGATTGTTGCCCATTTCGGCATCACATCAACAACATCCCTTTATCCGGGATTATAACTCACACGTGTGACCCGTGTTCCTTTAATCATTTAATTCATTCGAGGTTCAGTATACCCCAATATATCTCATTTTAAGGTCCATTTGTATCATTGGAACCCAATAACTCATAGCCCAAAAGGCTTGGCGATGCATTCTTAAAATTTTAAAATTTTGGAAAACCTTCTGGAAGGTTTAACTTACTGGAAACGTTCCTTCAAAGATTTTTTTCATCGACCTTCAGATAGGTTTTCAAAAACCTTCCGAAAAATTTTGCTTACTGGAATCCTATCTTGCAGAAAGATGTGTCAACCTTCCGGAAAGTGTGTTCAAACCTTCCGGAAGAAGTTGCACACTGGATTCCTTATTTTGTGAAGAATATGAAGACTTTTTGGAAGGTTAGAATCGACCTTCCAGAAGGTTTCACCCACTGTTCAACAATTTTCCTTTTCTGTCCAGACCTTCTAGAAGGTTTTTTTATGACCTTCTGGAAGGTTTTGCCCAGAGTTGTCTGTTTCACCTATTTTTCATTTCCAATTCATTCCAAACCTTTTCACAAACATCCAAAACATATGAAGTATTTTTTTTCACATAAGACTTGAAACATACCGGTTCTATTACAATTAATTCTATATGATTACAAGCCCATTTACACAATTACATGCTCAAAATGAAATTTTACAAAAGTTTTACAAAAACTTGCTTTCAAAAGCCACAAAACCGGTTTTTCTTCATCGTTGAGGCCCCGAATGTGAGTCCTCCACTTGTACAAACCCACACCTAAAATGTTTCCCGTATAAGGTGAGCCAACACCGAGTAGAATGTTTCCTACAGAGGTTATTCCCCAAGCTAAGTGCATATGCAATGTTCACATGTAACATTTAACAACAAAAATCATTCCAACAAACACTTAAGCAATTCAAGGTTGGAATCTAACATACCATGCCATGAAATGAGATGATGTCCATTCATGTAATTTACCCGAGCCCTTCCTGGCTCCACAACATATGCAAAGCCTATGTGTATAAGACCAAGCTTTTCTAGCCCTGACCATTTACTTTCCCCCATACTATGCCATGAGTGTCGTAACTGGGCTTTCCACGCCCCCGTCATTGGTGCTACACGCCCAATGACTACTTAAAATCTCTAGGTCTTTCTTGGGGTGGGTATTTATGGACTTACACCAATAGTCACCCAACCAACACTGAATTCATGGACTTCCACCAACAGTTCTGCATACACCGATGCACTTTATGAGCTCTTATACAAATGGAAGTGCGTATCTGAAATACTGGGCCTCTCACCCGAGGGATAGTCTAGCCCTTGTTGCTAACCCCGACTCAATTCTTTTTCATGCAACCGTGCGACTCAGCCGGATTTTCAATCCAACTTTCCTGATCCCACCCATTATCCACCAACGTGGTGTTTGATGCCAACCATGCACCCACACCGATAAAATGTGATGTCTCTATGCATATGCAATGTAATGCACCATTGCCTAATCCATGTGTAAAGAATGCCACATGAGCAAAATTAACTACATTTACACAAGTTCCATGGCAATTTATATCTGAAGCAGATAATCACCAAACTTTCTCATAATACTATATATCAATGAACATATATCAATATTTCATTTTCAACAACAATTCACAAGCATGTTATTACATAACATATGCTAACAACACACTTAATTCCCAAGGCATAAAATAAACTCATAACATGCCCACATAACACCCAATTCCATGGATCACATTGAGTCTAATTCACAACCCATTTCAAGGTAAAATTTTATTTTACCCAATTTTAATACTCATTTCATCAATTTTCACTACGTAGGTAATGATAAAATCTATTTATCAACATACCCATTACATACTACACTTTAGGTTGTTAAATAAACCAAAGTAGGAAAGAACCCTACCTCTTAAAGCGTAAAGAACGACCGTAGGAAGTCCTAAGAACCCGCTCCTAGCTAGAATCTTCTCCTACCAAAAATCCCATTTTTCACCCTTCAATGAAAATCCTCGTTTTTGGTACGTAGGCATAGCCTTTGATGAGGAGATCAACTTTTCCTTTTGGCTCGAATTGATTCGAAGCCCGTGGAGTCGTAGATCGTAGAGAAAAGTGGATTTCTTTCCCTCTTTTCCCTCTCTTCTCTATCAGCAACGGCTAAGCAATTTTGGGGAAGAAAATCTGATTTTCTTCCCCTCTTTATAGTCCCCCAATACTTGGTCCACAATTGGCCACACACCCTAATTTTCTCGGGTCTGTTTTCGCCCTGAAATAATTAAATTTCGTCCTAGTTTAAGTTCAAAATATTTTTGTTTTGACTTACCTTAAATAATTTTCTAATTTTTTAAATTTTATCAAAAATCTCGTTTTTGGGTCACCCGAGACTCGACTGTCTTGTAAAACCTGAAAAATCATACTATCTCAGAATTCAATAAAATTTGACAGGGTAACTATATTTTGCGAGGTGAATGCAACGGTGAGGCCCGTTTCATCATCCGAGATCTAGAAAAATTCAAGTTTACAATCCATATCATAGTGGCAAATTATTGTTTTGCCCTTGTTATAAAAAGTTTAAATTTATCCGGATTTTACATTTGTATTATATAACATAACTTTTTAAGATGGTTTAAAAGATTTTCGCACAATATTCTTGTCATGGAATATGTTGGTTCTAGATTTTGCAATTTTTGTATTTTCATAATCTTCATTTCTTAATTCTTCTAACTCATTGATTTAAAGTTTACGTCATATTCCAGCTTTATCCATATCAAAATTCATCATTTTTATTGCCCAATAGGCTCTATGTTCTAATTCTACAAGCAAATAACATGGTTTACCATAAACTAACTGATAAGGAGACATTCCTAGCATAATCTTATATGCAATATGGTAAGCCCAAAATGCATAAGTCAATCTCAATGACCAATCCTTACAATTTGGATTTACTGTCTTTTCTAAAATACATTTTATCTCCCTATTAGCTAATTCAGCTTGGCCACTTATTTTGTGGATGATACGGAGTGGATATTTTATGTGAAATTGAGTATTTTTTCATAAGATTCTCAAAAAATTTATTACAAAAATGTAATCCACCATCACTAATGATTGTTCGAGGAATTTTAAATTTGGATAAAATATTTTCTTTTAAAAATTTGATCACTGTTCTGTGATTGTTATTTCTACATAGAATTGCCTCTACCCATTTAGAAACATAGTCAACTGCAACCAAAATATACAGATATCCAAAGGATGGAGGAAATGATCCATAAAATCGATGCCCCAACAATCAAAAATTTTAATAATTAAAATAGGGTTTAAAGGCATCATATTTCTTTTTGAAATATTCCCCATTCTTTGACACCTATCACAATTTAAAGAAAAGATATGAACATCTTTAAAAAGAGTTGGCCAATAAAATCCACATTGCAAAATTTTAGCAATGGTTTTATTTGAAGCGAAATGACCTCCGCAAGCTTCAGAGTGACAAAACTGAATTACCTGATGGATTTGATGATTAGGCACATAGCGTCTTATTATTTGGTCCTTACAGTATTTAAACACATAAGGATCTTCCTAGAAAAAATTATGTACCTCACTTAGGAACTTATTTCTATCAGACCAGGTATAATTAGAAGGAATAGTACCAGTAGCTAGATAATTGGCTATATCTGCATACCATGGTACTTCGGTTATTGCTAAAAGTTGTTCATCTGGAAAGGTTTCTCTAATTAGAATTGATTCTTTTTTTATATCGTAATTTAATCTTGACAAGTGATCTGCTACCACATTCTTTTCTCCTTTCTTTTCTTTTATGATAAGATCAAATTCTTGAAGTATTAAAATCCATCATAGGAGACGTGGTTTAGCATTTTTCTTAGTTAGCAAATATTTTAAATTTGCATGATCTGTAAATACTACAATTGACGATCCAACCATATATGATCAAAATTTATCTAATACAAACACAACAAGAAGTAATTCTTTTTCTGAGGTTGAATAGTTAATTTGTGAATCATTTAAAGTTTTGCTACCATAGTAAATAACATAAGGTTTTTTATCTTTTCTTTGACCTAATACAACTCCTACCGCATAGTCACTTGCATCACACATTAATTCAAAAGGTAAAGACCAATCAAGAGGTTGCATAATAGGTGCAGAGATAAGCATGTTTTTTAATTTATCAAATGCTAATTGACATGCATCATTCCATTCAAAGATTATATCTTGACATAAAAGATTACAAATTGGTCTCGATATTGAACTAAAATTTTTAATGAATCTTCGATAAAATCCAGCGTGACCAAAAAGACTGGACATCTTTTAAGGTTTTTAGTGAAGGAAGATTAGCTATTAAGTCAATTTTTGATTTATCAACTTCAGTTCCTTTTTGAAAAACTATGTGACCTAAAACAATACCTCGTGTAACCATGAAATGACATTTTTCACAATTTAAGACAAGGTTTGTTTCCTCACATCTAATCAATACTTTTTCAAGATTTTCTAAACATAAATGAAATGAATCACCGTATACTGAAAAGTCGTCCATAAAAACTTCTAGATATCGTTCTACCATATCACTAAATATACTTAGCATGCCACGCTAAAAAGTAGCTGGGGCATTACATAACCCAAAAGACATTCTTTTATAAGCAAAAGTTCCAAACGGACATGTAAAAGTAGTTTTTTCTTGATCATCTATTGCAATTTCAATTTGATTATAACCAAAATATCCATCTAGAAAATAATAATATGCATGCCCAGCTATTCTTTCCAAAACTTGATCTAGGAATGGTAATGGAAAGTGATATTTTCTTGTGAGAGAGTTAGTTTTTGATAGTCAATACATACACGCCAACATGTGACTGTACGCATCGGGACTAAACTCATTTTCTTGATTTTTTATGACTGTAACACCAGTTTTCTTAGGAACTACTTGTGTAGGACTAACCTATATTTACTATCAAATATAGGATAAATAAATATTAGCATCTAACAGTTTTAGTATTTCAGAACGAACTACTTCCTTTAAGTGAGGATTCAATCTAATTTGCATTGACGTGATGGTTTAGCATTGTCTTCTAAATAGATACAATGAGCACATAGAAGTGGACTTATACCTTTTATATATGCTATTGTTCATCCAATAACGCTTTGATGATTTTTCAAAACTTTTGTTAATTCTTTTTCCTGAAATTTCAGATAATTTCAATGATATTATAACTGGATAAATTTCCTTTTCTCCTAAAAAAGACATATTTTAAGTTGGTTGGAAGAGGTTTTTAATTCCTGGCTTAAAAACTTTGACATTAGATTCTACAAGTTTTGGTAACAATTCTTCGCATTGTAGATCCTTTGTGGATGAATTTTTAGATTCGGTTTCAGGTATTGATTCTAATGCCAATAACTCTTTTTTCAGAAAGTTCTTTTCAAAAACAATTTGGGTTATTGTTTCAAATGATTTACTTTATATTTTATTCTTCTTCTTCTCTAAGTTGTTTTGCACTTTTAAATATTTAATTCCAAATTCATGTTTCCAA
>CAUOFW020008888.1:0-15208 GCA_963454935.2 Ilex paraguariensis | reverse complement strand
TGCGTAGGTTATAGGTTGGAGCCAGTGAGGCAGAGTTGACCTTTTAACAGCTTTTAAGGCAAAAGTCCAAAGTTAGGGAAGGGGTGGGGACCCAATAAGCATTGTCTTTACCGGACACCGGAAGGTGTGGTGTTGTCAAAGTTTGAATAGGATTGAATTGAATCCACAAAGTAGGATAAGTCACATGGGATTCTTTTCTTTCATCAAGGAAGAGAACGACGTTTTGTTTTGTTCTCCTACGGTTGAGAATGGCATCATGGATGGTGAAATCTAAGATCTGTTTTTGACCGTAGATGTTTTGAACAATGATCATCAAACCTCATTGCCAAACAGCATGTGACCCGTTTTGGTTTTTACTTTGGACACCACAAAAAACCCAAAAAAAAAAAAAAATTGCCTTGTCCGCATGAAAAAGTACAAGAAATAATGTCTTGGAATCTTAAATTCATTATCTGTAAGTTATTGAATCAAAAGATACGATGATCAAATTTACAATATAGTTATGATCATAGGTGTTTGACTACAAAAATTAGTATATCGAGATCACAAATTCATGTTTGAATTGTAATTTATTACATATATCTCAAATTTTGTTATATATTCATGGATTTAAAGAATACATACCTAAATGATTCTTAATTATGATTTTTAAGAAAAAGGAAAGAAGTAATTTGAAATTTTTTTTTTTTGTCTCTAGTCCAGTCAAAAGTATGTTATTTACGTTGAAATTAAAAAATTAATTTAATTTCAAAGAATTATCAAGATTTAAACTCAAGACTTTTAAGTTTACAGTTTATTTTTATTACCATTTGAGTTATTCCACGGGAATTAAAATTTAAAATCATTAAAATGGTGTGAATACCTTAAGGCATTAACTCTTGTTTCATTCAATTCACCGTATGGAGCACTAACCTCGTATTAAAAAGTCAAAGTCTTGCCTTAAGTATGAAGATTGCAGCCATGTAATAACTGTTGCAAAACATTTTGTGGAAGTTTGAGGTATTCTATTTCTACAACAAAAGATGCTAAAGTCATAGTCATAAGCAAATGCTTTCTGTTATGGATGCCTCTTTATTGACTATGGGTCTAAAGCAAGTTTTAGGTTCCCAAGCGCATTGCTGGCCATAAAACAGTGTAGAAGATGATCTTGATCTTGAAATGAACATCTAACGGTGGGAAATAAACTGGGTGGCCCGTTCTCCCGCCCAACGAGAATGGTCCGGGTCAGACCGCACCTGGGTAAACTGTAGGATTTACTTGTAGCCCGACTTACACGTCCACTCCAAAAGTTAGATTGTGGATCTCGTAAAGACTTAGAACAATGAGATAAAAAGCGTCACATCCCAACGACTCTCAATCTACCATGAGAATCCAATGGCCAAAAATCAAAATTTTTGACAAAAAAAAAATTCCCTCAAAGACTTATCCAAGGTATTTATTTTATTATAGAATATTCAGGCTTGTGCTCACTATTTTTTCTAACTCGGACCTAACCCTAAAGATTCGGGTCAATTTAAACCACTATATAACTTTATCGAAGGTGTTGCATTCTAAATGTAAAACAAAAATGATGGATGGAATCAAATGTTCATTCCTAACTGTTTTCAATGCTAAAAATAGGATATAAAAGTCTCACAAGTAAACCAACAATAATGTTAAACAAAATCTACGTCATTAAGTAGGTAGAACAGTCCATGGAAACTAAGATATAATCATATCAACAAGCCATACTAACCTTCAGCAATTATTTCTATCTAAGAAACAAGGAAATACACTGAATAAACTTTTAACTTTCAAATCATCAACTGATATAAGGACAAAGATATAATTTATATCCCAATAGCAACAAAAGAAAAACCTTAAAACATAGAAGTAAGAGGGTTTCACAAAACCTGATTGATAAGGATGAGTGCAGCCAAGATTTGGAGTTTGCAGATATGATCTGTGCCTCTTTTCATTGTTACCAGTTTCTGTGAAAGCATACATTGGAAAAACAAAACTACTCTCAAAAGTCAAAACTGCTACAATGAACAGTGATTGTGGGCGTGCCTCTGTATATATAAGATAATAGAAGGTTTTTAGGCAAGAAAATCAAGGAGAGAGATATTGTTCCCCCATAATTTAGAGATTAGTCAAACGATGTGAAAAATAACTTAATGCTCCTTTTGATAAAGAGGATGGAAAATATGAAGGATATACTCTCTATCCTTCAAGGAAGAAAAGTAAAAAGGATATATTTCCTTCTTTTGTGTTTGGTTGGATGAATGAAAAATAAAAATGACTATTTTTTTTTTTTGTGTTGGCTAAGATTAAGGATGACAATAGAGTCGAATCGTGTCGTGTCAAATTTGTGTTGAGTCATTACGAGTTTATATCAAATATCAGTCAAACCTAATTTAACTAATTGTGTCATGTCAAGTTACGAGTTGACTTATTTATTTTTGTATCGAGTTCGAGTCCTATCATCGTGTTGAGTAGAAAATTTTCATTGGAAAAAATTTTTTTTTTTAATTTTTTAAATTTTAAATTTTTTAATTTTGAATTTTTTAAATTTTAAATTTTTTAAATTTTAAATTTTTTTTAAATTAATTTTTAAAAATTTTTAAAATATATATACATATTTTACCATTATATTTTTATATGAAATTAATGTATACATAAGATATATAGATAAATAAAATACATCTTAATACAAATAATTAACTTTCCATTTACTTTCCTTCCGATTTTGGAGAGATTGATTTTGGTGAGTTGGAAGGAAAGTTAATCTATCCACTTTTTCATCCTTCTTACTTTCCTTCCTTACCAAACATAATGTTTTATTTATCTCTTTAACTTTTTATCCTCCCACTTTTTCAACGTACCAAACGGAGCATAAGACAAAGAAGATTTGAATAAATTCCCCATTACATGCTTAGTTTAATTTCCCATTTTAAGCCACTTTAATTAGTTTTGTCCTTAATAATAATTTTGTTCTAAGCATCTTTTCTCTTTATCAATTGATCATTGGACATGTTCAAAAAAAAAAAATTGATCATTCGACGACTAGTGAGCTTTATTAATCTAAGAACCTTCCGTGTGAAATTAGTAAAAAAAATGACAAGTGTTATAGAACATTGTCGCTCAACAATAGCCATTATTGTGAGTAAACAAGAGTCAAATATAAATTTTAGGGATGGTTTATTAGTTGAGTTTGACTTTTAGTAATCCAGAAGTTTAATTTCTTTTCCACATCTCTTAAGGGTTAACCACTATTATCCCTAAAAAACATGCTCTATCTTAACTCAAGTGACACCTTGTTGCAAAAAAAAAAAAATTAAAGTCAATTATACAATACACAGTTTATGTTGAAATAAAAGCAATTATAGAACCATATTAGTTAGAAGGTTCTTTGAAATGAAAAAACAATTGTAGAGCATTCGAAGGACACTACAATAGCCAAAAATAAAAAATAAAAAATAAAATTAGAAGGATACTACTACAAAAAGAAAGTCAACAAGAGAAAAGGGTAATTGAACAACTCAGGCGTAGGGGACTTGGTCTTTGGAAACCTATTGGCCGTGAAAATAAGAGTCAAAACCTATTAATAATATTCCCTTCCTTCACTCAATTTGACATGAATGTTTAAGAAACAAATATTGGTTACTAAAAGTTATTCTCTCGTCCTTAAATATCTATTATTTTATCTAATTTTTTTTATTCTACAATATCTGTCGTTTTATGAAATCAAAACATAATTAATATTTTTTCTTCCAAATTTACTCGTATCTCTGTTTTTCAATAAGTGTTTAATAGATTAAGTGTCTTTTATATTCCTTTCCTTTCCAATATGTATTGAATAAGAGTATTTTTTTTTTTTTGTAATTATTTTTTACTCATACTAGAGCTATTTAATAACTTCCTTAATTTCCGTGTAAAAACCTTAAACGATATATATTTAAGAACGGAGGGAGTAATTCATGCACGTATCATTCTAGAGTCATTTAGTTAAAATTGCCCTTATCCCATGGCCTCCTCTTCCTAATTGGCTCTGGTCAACCATTTGGGGAAATGAAGGCTGTTGATTCTAATGTCAAGGAATATTCGTGTTTTTTTTGACAAAACTCAAGATTTGTGAAAAATTTACTATTGATTTTATAAATTTCTACCAGAAAAATACACTGGTGTTAATGCTGAATTAAAAGCTTGAATTTCATTTTGTATACTCTTGACGTTTATCATGATAAGATATTCACTCATATGTTCTAGGGGCTAAGGAGAAAATTTTGTATGGGTTTAACCACCCCCCCCCCCCCCCCCCCTCTCTCTCTCTCTCGTCTACTCTTCTACTATCGTCTTCTTCAACATACTTTTCAAGGCCAAGATGATTGATAAGACTCTAGCAAACGGCCCATGATCTACAGGCCGAAACAAAAGCCTGCTGGCTCTCCGGAAAATGGGCCAGCTCGTCAGCAACACTAAGGCTTCTGGATGGCCTATTGGCCCGGAAATTCAGCCCATGAGCCTTCTTTTTGCCCACCCTTTCTGGATCCACATTTCATTGATCCAAATAACTAATTTTATTATTATTTTAATTTATTTAATGAAGTGGTTGCTATTCATTTAAAGGCCATTAAAACCAAAGAGATGGATATTTGACAGATTCAGTGTTAAGGTTGTTGCATGGTGGGCCAGCCAAACCCATAGGGTGGAAGTCGGCCATTGTTTGGGTCAGGGAAATTACATCGTGGGTCAGCCCAAACATATGCTGGCCTATCCAGATGCCGAATCTTATTGATTGCCCATGTTATCATCAATCCTTAATTTGGGCAGAAAATTGTGATGCAAATTTCCAAACAACCGAGTTATCATATATCATAAATGATTGAGAAAAACTCACTTGTACATAATAATTTCAAATTAAATTCATAGCAGATGAATTATCGAAAAAATAATAATAAATAAAGCAAAAAAATCTCACCCGATTCAAAAGGGCATCTAGCGCACTTGGAACTTCTCTTGTGTGTAGAGACGAAACCAAGATTTTATCACGAGGGGGAAGGGGTGAACTGTTGCATACTTAAGAATTTTATTCTTCTAGATAAATTTATAATTTTGCGAAAATTAGCAAAATTAATTCACATACAATACCATTGTAAATATTAATTTAGGTCACTTCATTAATTAATCTTACCTTCATGGAAGAATTGTGATAATGTCATGATCCTCTTATTCACTCATTATGATATGATGTCATGACTTAAAAAAATTATTTGCACAAGTAATAGTTTAGCGTGATACAATAATAAAAGTGTGTCCTAAGTCACAATATTACTTTTTATATAATTTAACTTTATAATATAACTAGTTATTGCCTGTGCTTGAAGTCACAGAGTAATAAAAAATGGTAAACAATAAATATTTTTGTATTTATATCTAAAATCAAATTACAAACATGTAGAAGAGATAAATGAATTTAGACATCAATTTATAGTGGGGGGGGTGAGAGGAGGTGAACAGTAATGAGTGATAATTGTGGTGGGTGATAATGACCGTGGTGGTGGTGATGACGACGACGACGGTGATGGGGGAGGGGGTGGTGGCGATGGTAAGACGATTTCAAATACTATTATTTTTTAAAATATTTATGAGAAATTATTTCTAAAAATAATTTTAAAAAGTCACTCCAAACACAGTCTTATAGACCTATTTTTCCTATTAAATTTAGGGTGTTAATATTAGCTGTTAGATTAATTTTAAAATAAAATTTAAAGCGAACTCAACCGCGAATAGTAAAAGTCATTTTATTTATTTTTTGAGATTTGAATTGTAAGTTACTTTATTATATAGATTTTGTAAAATATTTACAATTTTTTTAAAATTTTCTTTAGTTATCATAATTCTCCAATCAAATATACTCATTTATAAGAACGCCACTTATCCATAAATTACATACTCTATTTGACTATTAAATATCAATTCATTAGTGTTCTTAAACATAATAAGTATATTTTCTGTTTAAAATTTTTTAAAATCAAAAGATGAACATAGAGTTTGTAAAATTTATGAGGTAGTGTAAGAATTTTTTTAAAAAGGCACCGGGCCGCCACCCTGGGGGTGGGGGGAGATTAGGGCTGGAGGCCTAAGCCCATCAAATCATATAATTTATCACTTTATTAAATATTTCTTCAAAATACTCTAATATTTTTGCATAAGCTAACACAAAATAACTGAGTATATTACGAACACGTTTGAAACTTATTTTGTGATTTTTTTTTTTAAAAAAATTATGAGCTTCTTTAAATATTGGATTAAAACTATGATTATTATGTGATAAATTATATGATTATTTTATAAATATCTAAGAAACAAGTTAATAAAATAAAGTAAAAAAAAAATTGAACTTTCTTAATAGGTCGATATGAAATGCAATCATTATTAGTTTGTCTTGTATCAATTTTTTTATGCACAGAAGACCCATAAATATTGGATATATAGATAAAATTCAATGGTTGTGGACGCTGCCCAAATCAAAGTTTGATGTGGTAGCTAGCTAGGTGCCGCTTTTGACAACTGAGCATGGTTGGGAGGGCGACATGAGCAGCCCAGGCTGCAAAAATCAAAATTAGATTTGCATCTATTACTGTCAGCTCAAAAGCTGGTGGACTCTGATACGCTTAATGGTGGATGCAAGGGAGGTTTCGAGAGCAATTCTCTTCACTTTGTTTTGGTAAAACGAATTACCACCAAAGAGAAGTTAGTACCCCTATCAGGCCAAGGAGGGTACCTGTGACTATGGCAAGGTTCATATTAATTTATTTTATTTTTTAATCCAAAAGAGAATAATTCTTATACATCTACTACTGCCAATATTTTATATGTAAATTGATTCATCTTTAATCCACAAATATTGATGTCGTTTGTGCTGTGCAGGTGCGGGGAAATTCCGAACTCGTAGCAATCAATGAATATGAATATATTCCTCCATATAGCGAGAAGGCATTACAAACGGCGGTGGCAAATCAACCCGTCTGAGTTGCCATTGAGGCTCGTGGCCGGTGGCAAATCAACCAGTTTAAGTTTTTTTTTTTTATGTTTTGCTATTGAAAAAAAGAGGGGGAGTAAAAGAAAATATTTAAAGATCACTTTGATATATTCTCATTGGTTTGATTATAAGATTTTGCCGTTACTTCTCTTAAGAACGAACTTAACTAAAATAATATAACGTCCAACTACTAAACCTCAATATGAATTAAAAAACTCGAACCTCCAAGTTCAAAACAATTGTTTAACTAACCACACAAAATAAGAGGTATTTTCATAAGTTAAAAGCTAGCTTTCAAATTTTAGAGACGACCTTACAAACTTGACAAAAATTAATATTAAATTTATTTTTTTTACATATTAAAATTTGAGTCTATTAAAATTCGAATCGATTTGAGCTAAACTTGAACTTTTAACATTAATTAAAATTTAATTCAAGTCGATTAAAATTTGATTTACGTTGATTAAAATTTAATTTTTATGTATTAAAATTTGAGTTAATTAAAATATATAATTTTTTATGTATTAAAATTCAAGTCAAGTTGATTAAAATTTAATTTGAGCCTATTAAAAAAGAATTTTAGTCAGCTCAAATTAAATTTTAATTGGTTTTAATTTTAATAAATAAAAAAATTATAAAATAAATAGAGTGTCATTAAAGATATTTCTATTTATGTTGGGTGTGTCAGTGAAGGTCCTTGATAGATGTCCATAAAGTTATAATAAATAAGAAAAAATGTGACTCTAAGTTTTTTTTATTTATAATTAGGTTGAATATGAGTTGAACACATTTTTCCTCGAATTTACACCGAAACACGAACTCAATACACCCTTGACATTACCTTCCCCTTTCCGATATCTTCAGGGAATACTCACAGGCAAATGTGGGGCAGCGGTGGATCATGCTGTGCTTGCAGTTGGATATGGTACTGAAAATCACAGGGATTACTGGATTGTGAAGAACACATGGGGGTGGAAATGGGGAGAAGCTGGGTATATCAGGTTGGAGCGTAATTTGCAAAGGACCAAGGAGGGCAGATGTGGAATTGCGACTCGGGGTGTTTATCAAAACATTTTTTTTAAGAACTTTATCAATACATTTTTTTTAATGAGAATGAATGGTTTAATTGGTGTTTTACGTTTAAATAAGAAAAAAAAAACAAGTTTAAGAGAAGCAAAAAATGTGTTTGTTTTAATTTTTTTTTTTTTTTTGACTAAAGAGAGATGTTTATTACATTTTTTTTAATTGAAGAAGAAATAGATTTTGCCATCATTTTTTTTATTAATTTTTTTTGTCCTTTAATAAATGTGATTGTGTGATAAGGTGTAAACTTTTAGGCCTAAATTTTTAATTTTTCTGTTGGTTTATTCTTTCAAAAATTAATTTTTTAAGTAATATTGTAGTAAATTTTATTTTTTAACTTATATTATATTATTAATTTTTAAATTTATGGCCTTTTTCGTACGTGGAGCCTACAGCCCCGCTTTTATTTTTAACGCAGAAGGCCGGCCCTGCCCTAAACTCTGCAAAGCATATGAATGCGTGATGGGAGTTGCATGATGGTAATCCTCCTTATCCATATTTTGTAATTGTGTATTGCAAAAAATTACAAAGAATTAATTGGTACCATGGTTGGTTGAATCGGTGGGTGGGACTCAATAATTTTCTTTGGACATAACCTGTTAGTCTCGATAGCCAAGGTGTTCGGGGAGTTTACATATACTTGGAATTAATTCTTTCAATCACTTCAAAATTAAAATATTTATGAAAAATAAATTTTTCTTGATTCAAAGAAATTATTAAAATTCAAACTCAATGTTTATAACTCATCACTTGAGCTACCCATTGAGTTATTAGCTTTACTTTGTAGGCATAATATCGTTTCCCTTTTTAGCTGGGTATGTTTATGGTGACGGAGAATTCTTTTTCCAATGTAGTATTTATTGAAGTTACTAAAAAATAAGTGATAAAATTACAATTCACTGTGATGAGTTAAAACTTCAGGATTGATTTTGTCTTAATTTAAGCCTATATAATTACAAATTAACCCAAAATTGTCAACAATGTCAATTTTACTTTTCCCCAAGTATATAGGGTAATTATATTATTGTCCAAAAGATGGCGTTTAGTTTAACTTGCTCATTTTTTTTCCACCATAAAACAGATCAAAGACAACCCACCGGGAGTGAAGGCGACGAAGGGCATTCCTGCAAAACCCAGGACCTATGGGACTCTGGGAAAGAGGAGCAGTGCTTGAGAAGCTTTTGGAGCTCTTAAGGAATGGATGAGGGTTTTGAAGTATTCAAACTTCTTCTTTCTCCTCCTTTCCTGCTCCAGTTTTCTCTCCTCTTTTCTCTAAGATATTTATCTCCATTTCCAGTCTTCGGAGCTCATAAGTTATGGTGTAATAAAGAAGCTTCTTCACCTCCTTTCATGGAAACTTTCATATTAATCAAGCTTGGAGCTTCTCTGGTGTGTGCAAGTGACTCAGTGTAATATCTTGAGGCTTGTTTGTTTGTGAAAGCCAACTTGTGGCTTGTTTGTCAGTG
Source organism: Ilex paraguariensis (assembly GCA_963454935.2). Taxonomy (NCBI): domain Eukaryota; kingdom Viridiplantae; phylum Streptophyta; class Magnoliopsida; order Aquifoliales; family Aquifoliaceae; genus Ilex; species Ilex paraguariensis. The sequence goes on along the minus strand of CAUOFW020008888.1, from coordinate 5,635 downwards.
TAATATTTTCATTCAATTCATTTGGTAACGTTGTTGCTTTCACGTCTTTAAAAAAATAAAAAATAGAGACAATTTTTTGTCTCTGTTTTATGTTAAACACTGAAACAAAAACATGTTTGTGAGTCATTTGTATTTATCAAATTATGAGAATAAAAACAAAAAATATATTTGATAACTACTTCAAGTTATATTATAATAATTAGTTTTATAATATTTCCTACTATAAAATACAAATCAAAACTCATAATTCATTAACCACATAACAAATAACTTAGGCGAATATTTCAAGACACCACACTTTACATACATCATAGCTATAGATACATTTTTTTTTAATGAAAGAGGAATTTTATTGAATGAATCAAAAAATTACCAGAATCAAAGAGAAAAAACCAATTTACATCACATATATGACTTTAATCCATCAAAACACCCAAAAACCAATAAAATTACTTCAGTGTTCCTTCGTGATGGGACTCTTCTGAAAAGCCCTGAGATGAAGACACGTGTCCTCGGGGTTTTTGGAACAGTGTTGCCCGGATGTAAGCACCATCGGCGAAGAACGTCCTCTACCCCGAGGTGCCCTCTCATATAGGATCACACATCCGTTGTATTATACAACAAACACGTGTCCTCGGTCACGTATACCCTCGGAAACATACCACCCTCGGTCCCCGAGGTAAGCCTTTTCTCGGTGCCGAGGGTCACTCCATCCTGGACGCTTCCTCTACTCCCGGATAAAGCTACTGACATACTGGACATCAGCCTATGCCAGTATGGATTATTCATCATGACCTCTTCTTACACAAGTAATGTCAGAACGTGCTGGAATACCGACGTAACAGCCAATAAGGGATGGACGCGTGGCAAATAATGTCACATCCGAAGCAGACAAACCGCATGCCGCTGCTGGCACGCGACTTGGGAAAGCAAACAATTAATTGCACCCTTCTGTTGACGAGACCGCATTTAATGCGGTAAGGTTCGGATATGAAAGGCAATAAATGCTCCTATTACAGAGCATTTATTGCATCCTTCCCGAAAGGAGCATATTGTACCGTCGGCGTCCCGACAACTCACCATTGATTGCTCGGTACCCCGAGCAATCAATTAGAGAAGACATTCCTCATCAAATGATTACACACGCTACCTGTGCCTGATGATCACCTACTGACCACACTGACAGCAATCATGATCTTCTAAGGTATAAATACCCCTCCCAAAAGACAAAGCGGGTATGCAATCTCAAACTCTCATCCTACGAAATATCCTTCTCAGTGTTTTCTCCTTCCTCTCTCTCATTCAAAGACTGACTAGACCGTCGGAGGGGATACGCCAGAAAACACTCCGGCGCCCTTCTAACTTGTTCTCCTTTGTTCCAGGAAATACCTTTCACACGTACAGGATCGTTCCTCCTTTCCCAGGATCTCCCTTTGCCGTTTTCGGTTGCCACCGTACCTTGTAGGCTGTTTCAAGCAGCGTGTTTGGCTACTCAACCGGCTCACCCAAAGTTCACCAGGGGAGAGATCTGTTCCCAATATTTTATATATCGTGCAGGATCGAGCCCGCACAATCTGGCGCCGTCTGTGGGAAACGAGTAGTTTTCCTAATCTTTTCTCTATAAAGAACAGTGACCATGGTGAACACTAGACAGAAAGGGAAGGGACCCTACCAAAGGAGTCATGAGTTGCAAGCTCCCTGCCATCACGGGGGGAGGGATCGGACCAGTACGATTAAAAGTGTCTCTACTCGGTCAAGGGGGGTAACCCCCCAAACCAGTATGGGGATCAGGTCAGGAGGAACAGCCCCCTTGGCCCGTCAGCTGGCAGAGGTGATAGAAGAGAAATTTGGCGATAGATTACGTCAGCTGGAGAAGGACAATGTAAACGTCCTTAGCCGGCTCGACGAGTTTGCTGCCTCAGGCGGAGGGTCGAGGGATTCATTCCTCTCCCGAGGACTCCCCGTCCATGAGGCGGAGACGAAGGATCTAAGGAACCACCTGGATCACAAAGCAGAAAGCTCCAGGGCCCCGAAGCGACCCAAAGCCGGCGAATGCCATCTTGACAACCATTCCAGGAAAGCAAGGCCCTTGGCCCTGGACGACCTCCGGCGAGGTTTATCCAGACGGAGGAAGGGAGTTGAATCCGAGGACTCAACCCAATCTACACGACGCCCAGGAAACGAGGGGCTTACCGACGAACCCAGAGACTTCAGGAGGCATCCCGTAAGGGAAGAAGTAGATCTCAGAGCCCGATTGGACTCCAGAAGAAAGGGTAAGACGATCCAGGACGAGGCCGAGGACGAAGTCATGCAAACACCCTTCACGAGGGAAATCAGTGAGATGGATGTCTCAAGAAAGTTCGTCGTGCCACGGTTCAAGACCTATGATGGGCGATCTGATCCCGATGCCCATATTAGACAATATAAGCAGATGATGTCCCTCTATCATTCGGACCAACGGTTTCTATGCCGGGTGTTCCCTATGAGCTTGGGGGACTCTGCGATGAGGTGGTTCGAGACGCTTCCCCAAACAGTATTGGGTCCTGGAAAGAATTGACGAGGCAGTTCCTAACCCGATTCATCACGGGGAGTAAGCGCCCCAAGGACATTGGATCACTGCTGACCCTCAGGAGGAGGGAATCCGAGACTCTTCGCCAGTACGCCATCCGATACTGGGAAGAAGTCAATGAGGTCGAGGGATGCTCAGAGGTCATGGCAGCAGCATCATTCCGGCTCGGCTTGGCGAGGGACACGGACTTGTACCGATCCCTGACCAAAAAGACTCCCTCGGATATGGGGGAACTGATGGCCCGGATCAACAAGTACTCAAGGGTCGAGGACGAGATGGGGAGCAACAAAGGCCGAGCCCTCCAACCCAAGAGAAGGGAAAAAGAGCACGAAGATATTCCCCGGAAGGGATTGCTACCCCGTCCAGGGGGTTCGTCCAGAGGAGTTCACACCGTCTTCAAGGAACCCATCTTCAGGTTGCTCCATAAATCAAACGCGAGCCGTTCTTCAAATGGCCGCCCAGGATGCAAAGCGACCCCTCCACCCGTGATCAAACAGTAAGGTGTTCATATCACCGGGATGTCGGGCATCGCACCGAGAGCTGCAGGGTGTTCAAGTCATTCTTGGAGAGCTTAGTCCGAGATGGATACCTGAAAGAATACATAGAGCCTAGGCCAGAAGAAAAACGAGCCCCTGCCCCGACCGAGGAACCCAACAACGTCATAGACGTCATCCATGTGTGTCCACTGGAGCGCCCCACGTCCAAAGAGCTCGAATCCGACCTCAAGAGGGTAGCTTTTACCAGAAAGGTAGCCGAAGGAGGTGTGGGGCCATCAAGTAAAAGGGCCAGGATGGGTGAACTTGGCATTACGTTCTCTGACGCGGATTTGACGGGCGTGGTGATTCCTCATAACGACGCCCTTGTCTTAACCCTAAAGATAGGGAAATTCGATGTCAAGAGAATCTTGATAGATTCAGGGAGTTCCTCGGAGGTGATGTACTTCGAGACTTTGAAGCGGATGGGCTTTGGCCCCAAAGACTTAACCAAAATCAGGACACCCCTCATCGGGTTCAACGGCTCTTTCGCCTTGCCCGTGGGGAAAATTACATTACCGGTCGCCACTGGTCCCTTCGTCATCGACACAGAGTTTGTGGTGATCGACACGGACTCCCCTTACAACGTGATTATGGGGCGAACATGGCTACACGCGTTGGGAGCGGTACACTCCACTCTCCACCAGAAGTTGAAGTTCGCCACGCCAGAGGGCGTCATGGAGATTCGGGGGGATCAAGCGTCTGCGAAAAACTGTTTTTATTCGGCCGTCCGAGCCGGGGCGTCCAGCCAGGAGAAGGGGCGAGCACCGGAAGAGGTCATAGAAAAATAGCAATTACAGTCCGGGCGTCCGGGGATGGATGACCCCCGGGTGGACCCAGCTGAACGATCGGTTGAAGACCTCCGGAAGGTGCCCTTGGTTGAAGGAGAAGAAGAGAAGTATTTCCTAGTTGGGACCTCGATGCCGCGCAGCCGAACAGGAGGAGATGATCAGGTTCTTAAGAGGGAATACAGACGTGTTCGCCTGGAACGAAATGGAAATGACGGGAGTAGACCCCGAGATAATTACTCACAGGCTGCATGTTTGACCCATCTCACAAGCCAGTAAAGCAGAGGCCACGACGTATGGCCCCGCATCACACCAACGCGTCAATGAGGAAATAGACAAACTCCTAAGAGCCGACGCCATTCGAGATACAGTTCCCAGAATGGCTGTCCATACAGTATGTGCTAAAAAGGAAAGGGGGGAATGGCGTGTCTGCGTGGTTTCACAGATCTAAACAAGGCATGTCCCAAGGACGACTACCCCCTGCCGAAGGTGGACCAGCTGGTAGATGCCACAGCCGGATATGAACGAATGGACTTCCTGGATGCCCGAGCAGGATATCATCAGATCCCTCTTTATGCCCCGGACCAAGAGAAAACGGCGTTTATCACTCCGAAGGGAGTTTATTGTTATAAAGTGATGCCATTTGGATTGAAGAACGCCGGGGCAACATACCAAAGATTGATGAATCGGATGTTCAAGAAGCAGATCGGCAACACCATGGAGGTCTACATAGACGACATGCTGGTAAAAAGCAAACGGAGTGATGATCATCTTACAGACTTGGCGGATACCTTCTCCACTCTCAGAGAGTATGGGTTGAAGCTGAACGCAGCAAAGTGCGTCTTCGGAGTGGAATCGGGAAAATTCCTCGGGTATCTGGTCAGTCAGCGAGGAATCGAAGCCAACCCAGATCAGATTAAAGCAATCCTGGATATCCGAAGCCCTCGCACTGTCCGAGAAGTCCAGAAACTCACAGGGATGCTGGCTGCACTTAACCGATTCGTCTCACGCTCCTCGGATAAATGCAAACCCTTCTTTGGAGCAATCAAATGTGCTGGGAAGAATATGTGGAGCCAGGGGTGCGAGGACGCCCTGGCTGGGATCAAAGAATACCTGAGGACTCTTCCACCCTATCCGTCCCCATCCAGGGGGAGATGCTGTTCCTATACCTCGCAGTTTCGGAGTTTGCAGTAAGCGGAGTACTTATCCGTGAGCATGAACACCGACAGAAGCCGATTTACTACATCAGCAAGGCGCTCCTGGACGCAGAGACAAGATATCTGCCCCTAGAGAAACTGGCCCTGTCCTTGGTCACCACTGCAAGGAAACTGCGCCATTACTTCCAGGCTCACCCGATCACTGTCCTAACTGATCAGCCCTTGAAGGCAATTTTGAGGAAGCTGAACTCTCCGGAAGGATCTCCAAATGGGCTGTAGAGTTGGGGGAGCACGACATTCATTTCAAACCCCGGACTGCAATAAAGGGTCAAATACTGGCAGACTTCATAGCCGAGTTCTCTGGGGAGAATCCTGTTCTAGAAAGACCGTCTCCTCCCAACTTAACATCTCCAACAAATGTTGAAGGATCGCCATGGCTTTTATGTGTGGATGGTTCATCAAACAGTAAGGGGTCCGGAATCGGTGTCTTGCTGACCTCTCCAGAAGGGATTATTGCAGAGCAGGCCATCCGGCTGGGGTTCAAAGCATCGAACAATGAAGCGGAATATGAGGCACTCATCTCAGGAC
>CAUOFW020008887.1:0-15214 GCA_963454935.2 Ilex paraguariensis | reverse complement strand
GGCTGTTTTCACAAACTTGTCCAACTTAGTGTTTGGTAAAAACCTATTACTGGGTAATTGGATGTCTAGAGTAACATAAAGCAATGTTAGTAATTACCTGCTTATCCTTGACAGCATGATCTTAATTTACAAGAAACATCAGCATTCTGATGCTTGAACTTTCTGATTGATGTGGTGCTGCTTACATCTCTTCATTCTATATTTATCTATGACTTTACGTAAGAGGCTCTTGTCATGTGTCCATGTATTACAGTCATGGAAAATAATATTAAATTATATTGGTTTTAGAGAAACATTAGAACTTAAAACTGTAGTGTCCATTGGAAGTATATGCCTTGATCATGGGATGCATGGTGAATGATTGTGAATATGACATTTGAGTCATCAGTCCAATTGTTACTCCACGAGCTCTCAGATATGGTCTGCTATCTTGTTGGTGATTTCATGATTCCATCCCTCTTGCATCCGTTGTTATCTGTGTTCTTCTCCTCAAATGTAAGATATTCTTTCCCCTTTTCCTGAAAAAGATATTGGTGAAACAATCGCTTTCTTAAATAGTCTGTATAATTGCGTTGATCGAGAAATGGCGAGGTCCTTGATGGGATGCTGTTTTAGCTTTCCTGGCCTGAAATGCAATTATTGCAGTGGGAAAAATGTTCTAACTTAGGTCCGTGGATTGCACACCACAAAAATTGTGATCTTTGGAGAGGATTTTGTCTTTGACTTCCTTTGCTCTCATGCATGGGGAACATGTTTTCATTTGCGCTTATTTCTGATATTCGTGCATAGCTGCAAAGAATCTCCCACACCAGAACTTAAATTCAAGCATGGCTTTTAAGTTTTAATCCATTTGAGTTCTAACCTCTAGATTGATGGAGTTGAAATGACCAGTTGCATTTGTCATTTCAGGCTCCCCCTAAAACTGATCTATATGTGCCAATGTGGGTTCTATCTCTATAGCATCACTGCGCTTCTTACATGGGAAACTCGAAGGAAAGATTTCTCGGTAATGATGTCTCATCATATAATCACTGTTTTCCTAATTGGGTACTCGTACATTACAAGGTACTTTTAAACTCATATAGATGTTTTTGTTCTGCTTTGAGCTAGTTAATAGTCATCATATGATCTTAATTTAAAATGCTTCTGTTAATTAATCAGACCTTCTTGTGCACCCTGTGTATTTTACCTATGAGGTAAATATCATTTTGATATTTACTCTTTTGGAGATTTTATTGGGGAAGATGCATGTAATTGTTTAGACTTCCTATTTTCTTCACTCCATATACATCATTTGATCATATGTACAAGGGTTGGGCTAGCATTGATGCTTTTTGGTTTGTCCACATAAGTCAAATGCTTCTGTCAACCAAGGTTCTTTTGAACAAATGTGGAACATGTTTTAATTGGTTTTGTTGAGTTGTGATTGTTTATTTTGATTCGCTGGGCTTTAATAGTCAAAAAGAAACTAAGAAACAAAAGGCCCGGATCTCCCACAAAATCTTTCAAATTTGGGGTAGCATGAAGCCTGAATTTGTGTGGGAAAGCATAAATATGGCGACTGACCCAGAACCACAACTCCTGTTACTTGCCTTCTTGGTTGTACAATTTGCAGTTGTTTCACAGGCCAGAACGTATTCACAAATATGTACCGATATTATTCAACCGGGCTGGAAAATTTTAAGTTGCAAATGCGTGTTATTCATTGCTTTCTTAGTTGGTCAAATTAAAATAGCGGAGATAACACTTCACCTCTCTTAATCTATACTACCAATAGAGGGATAGGAGGGGGGTTTGCAGTCGACTTCAAAAATGTCCATGTTACCATTTAATTCTTCCCAAATAACTACTCATAACTCACTCTTTAACTCTACTCAACTGCCTCTACTCATAAAATATCAATAGCATCCTTCCTTTCTTCCCAAATAATCACTCAACTTTTTTTTTTTAACCCTATTCAACTGCCTGGTTCTCTCTTCACTCGGGTAACTGTGTGTCAAGGTGTCTAGTATACGTAGTGTCTCCTCCTCTGCTCAATAATTTTGATTCTGTGCACTTACACAAATCCTTCGGGGATTATATTGGCAATTGCTAATCGGTGGATATGTTAGAAACAAACATGTCCTTTCTATGACTTTGAACATCTTCTACGTCTCTGGTCAGGGTTTTTATTTTTTTCTTGCTCTCAGACAGTATTTGTTAAGTCATTCTAGGAGTTTAGTATTTTCTATCTCTTGGAAACTTATTTTGGTGTTTAGTTGCAATCCACACCTTTAGCAGTTCAGAATTGTTTTGTTCTGATGTATTTGAATCCTAGTTGGATACTTTAGTAAGTCAGTCAAGACTTGGATGATCTATGCAAATCTTTAGGACTTCTAGTGTTGAAGGTAAGGCTATATGAAGCAATCTATTTTCAAGGGCTTCGTAAGTGGGGCTTCTAGGAAGCAAACTTGTTTGCATCTATGGACATTGTGGGTAGATCTTTACAGAGAAAACTCAGCCAGAAGAATTCTTCTATGGACATTGATCCTCCACGTTTTTTGTTTTGTTAAGATTAGGTTTGAATTGTTGATAAATATTTAAATGAAGTTGTTAAAAAATTTATGGATATCCTGTTGGTAATCAATTTTTCATTTTGCAACAGCTTCTTCCGGATAGGGTCAGTTATTCTTGCACTGCATGATGCAAGTGATGTATTTCTTGAAGCAGCTAAGGTTTTCAAATATTCTGAGAAGGAGCTTGGGGCAAGCATATTCTTTGGATTGTTTGCTTTATCATGGCTTATACTGAGGTTGATATTCTTTCCATTTTGGATCATAAAATCCTCAAGGTTGGTCCTCCGAATAATATTTTATTTTACCAACCATTACTATAGATTATTTCCTTTCCCATATTTATTGATGCAGTTTGCATTTCTCAGCTATCATCTCTGTCAGTTCTTGAGGCTCTCGGAGGTTTATCATATGTCATTATACTATATTTTCAATACGATGTTATTGACTCTACTTGTGTTCCACATATACTGGTGGATTCTCATATACTCAATGATCATGAGACAGCTGAACAACAGAGGGAAAGTTGGAGAAGATATCCGATCTGGTAAGCATCTTTTGTGCCGTATCTATATTTCCATTCTCAGGCAAAATCAGTGCCTCTTCACGATATTATGCCGAGATTCTTGAAACGATGTGTGTGTTCTTGCTCACATGCTTGTGCGCATGTGCATGTTCATCTGAAAAAGGAGGCTGTTTCTTTTCCCTTCAAAAATAGAAAAGGAAAAGATACCACGTAAAAACAAAAAGAAATCTCAACAGTGTGCTCCTTAAGCATTTAAGTTAATTCGTTATCCCAGTCAAATATTCAATTGCATTCAATGGGACATGGAATGCGATGGGAGTTGCATTTTTTTTTGAGGATCTACTTTCCGGAGCGTAAGGACGCCATATTCCCTCATTATTGATTCATAACATGTGTTCTTCGGTGATTGCAACACAAAAAACAACATAGGGGTCGCTTGGACCATATCTGACAATGGGTATACGGTACACGAAAAATGTGGGTACTGAACCGAAATTCTTCTGAAATCGTAGATTTTGTTTTGATTGATTTGTAGCTATTGTTTGAATTTCACGGGTCACGATGGATGAAAAGTGGAGGTAAGTTATCATAACTAGATCCTTAACAATGAGTTTAATAATAGTATGATGCTAGGAAGCACAAACACTTCATTTTGGTCAAAACAGGCTAAAATGAGTGTCCTAATTTTTTTATTACTATTAATTTTTTCGGACACGTTTTGGATATGTGACTAACACACTTGGAATACGCGGCTCACACATTGGGGACATGTTTGGAGACACGTTTTGATTTTTTTTTCCCTTCAAATTTTTGAAAACTTATCAACAAATTTTAAAATAAGGAAGTTAATTTTGTAATTTCAAAGATATATTTGTGAAATATATAATATAAAAACAATTATAATCACTACACGAAGATAGGACACCGATATAAGCATAATTTTGTGTACGATTATAAAATTATATACAAAATGGGGCACACCTTTTGTATGAAAGTAATATGATTAAAAATAGAGTTATGAAATGGGGGTTCTTTTAAATTAAATGAAAATTAAGGTTATGAAGTGAGATACTTTTTATTATTGAGATTGTAATAGTCATTGATTGTTAGATCATGGATGTTGTATGCTTCAACCTGATATTTGATTCTTTATTCGATGATTTCGTGGTGTTAAATGTTAGAATTATAAAAAGGATGAATTAAATAATTATTATTAATATATATTTATTTCATCATATGATCATATATATATAAAAAATCAATATTTAATATTTAACGTGCCTTCCAACGTATCCCTTTTTTATTTTTTTGAAAAATTTCGTATCAGCTTGTTTGTGTTGTATCATATTCGTGTTCATGCTTCTTAGCTATGGTGTAATAATAATTCTGTTAATGATACAAGTGACTTTATTCTTCATTCTTTGTCCCTTATTTCCTTTTCATTTTTGTTAACTTTGTAACCGCTACTGACTTTCTCTCTACCCAAACACAGATTCAGAGGACAATGACTAGTTGGAAGAGATTCTTCAAATATTTGTGATTCTCTTCATTTTAAATGTTAACCATGGGAGACTGCTTTGACTTGTTCTTTGTTTGCATCTGAGGGTTCTTTTTTCATTGGAAATATGTTGAAATTTTCTACATTCCTCTGAGCATCAGATATTCCTGAGCATGGGATAGGAAAAAAGGAGGTAAGACCATGTAGTGTTTCACTTCATGAGCATGGGATTTTCATGTGTAATTGTTTTCTTATAGTTCCTGTGTCTTGGAAGTTTTGTCAATTTGATGTGGAGGTTAACCAGAGAGATTGGTTACCATGGAGCAAAGCAGTGAAGATATTTTAGAGATTTACACAAAAATATATGAACTTGGAGTACAAGATTGTTATGAATCCTCCTTTTTTTTCTCTTTGGAGGCCGGGGAGGTGAGAGGAGTAGATTGACCTTTTAGTTCTTTTGATCACCATCTATTCTAAAAGCTTAAGTTGTTAGAGAAAGTGTAACTAAAGTACTTATACATTCACAAGTTGGATGTACGATTACTAATACCTTCTGATTTTGTCCCAGCCTGAGGCTTTTATACTCTGTTTTCAGGGCTTTTATGCCTCTTTCTTCTTCTCATGATATGATTTTCTTTTTATTTTATAGAAAGACAAGAAATGTTGGCTGAAATTCTCTAAAAAACCTTTAGGAGTGTTGGTACTTTGAAATTTGAGTATGTACTGAGTGACCTTTGTTAGTAAGGCCAGGTAAAGGTGCATAGTTACATTCATTAAGCAGCAGTTTATAATGAATAAACATTTTTACTGTCCCTAGCAGTCCATCTGAAGCCGTAGTTTCCTTTGAAGTTGGTTTCGAATCCAGAGCTTGGTGGTCTTTGACTTGTGACCAGATCAATGATTCATGAAAGTTTTCTGCTCCATGGATGATTCAATGTAAGTCTTCTCTTCTATTCAAATAAGTTTCATTTCTTTTACTAAAAATATTCACTACTAGGAACCAGGGTATTTTTGGTGGTCAAGCACTATAACTAGGAAGCAGGAACTAGGGTTGGATTGGTTATATGTAAGTGGATTCTTCACCACTATGTAGTAGTACCTGATTGAATCAGACAGAATGGGAATAGATTTAGAAGAAGAATATCAATCTGAGTCATGCTCTCTCAAAGCCATGTATATCTCAGATACTTCAAATATTTAGCATGATACTTTTCTTTCAACACGAAACATATCTAATATTACAATCTTCAAATTCATCTTTGTGTTACACTTATTAATTTGAAATCTCCAAATTTCCTAACCATGCCTGAGATCCTACATTCATCCTACAAATTTTCTTTATATCTCATCTTATTAAATATTAAAACTACAAATCTACATTTTAGAAAAATTTGGGTCTCTGAGTCTTTAATTTTTGTAATTCGTACAAATCAACCTTGGTTTGTCTTTTTTAATTAATCATTGATTTAGTGGAATTCTCTCTCTCCCCCTGAAACCCACCTTTCATATACTCCAATAAAATAAAAATTCTATCAGTCCAAGTCTTGGCAGAACAAAGTGTAAAACTCTATAATTCTGCGAACAACCACAAGTAGAACAAATCAAGAAATAAAAAAGGTCTAATTTGTTTAAGGCTTTTGCACGGAGTAATTTCTTTAATATCAAAGGTATAGCGACGCCAAGGGTGAATTTAGCCATAAGATCTTGACGAGGGTTGAACAGAGGAATTCTGCAACAAGTTAGGAGGGAAATCTCTTAATTCGGTCGTACATGGGGCAGAAGGAGGCTGGCCCTGTTGACTTCAGGAAAACAGTTCTCGTGCCGCCCCTTCATTGTATCGCAAGCTGAGCATTTCCGAAGTTGGGCATTTATATTCTGTTCGGTAAGAACAATAAAAAGTAACCAAACAATAAAAAAGTAGGAATGATAGAAAATAGGAAGATTATATTTTTTATCTTTTAAGGAATGAAAGTAGAAATGATATATTTTTCTTCTTTGTGTTTAGTAGGATGGATAAAAAATAAAAATAATTAATTTTTTTTTGTGTTGGTTAAGATTAGGGGTGACAATCGAGTCGTGTCGAATTATTGCGGATATATGTCGAACATTAGTGAAACCTAATTCAACTCATTTAACTAATTATATCGTATCGAGTTGATATGTTTATTTTCGTATCGTGTTCGTGTTCGTATTTGTATTTATGTTGATCAACATAAATTTTGAATAAAAAATTTAACATTAATATTCTATTTTCACTTAATTGAATTTATGCTTATATTTTTTTTACAAAACTAAAAATTAATTTAAATAAATATAAGAATAAGAATAAGTAAAAATATCTTTCTTATGTAATAATTATGTTAGTGCTTAATGAATAGTTACAAATAATTAATATTTTATGTCTATAATACTAGTTAAATATATTAGTTTTGTATTAATTTTGTGTTACCATACAAATGAGAAAATAGAAAACATGTTTATTCTTAAATAAATTGGTTAATGGTGTGAATTTTGAGTTTAACGAGCTGAACTGAATATGAGTTGTTTATCTTGTTTGCACAACAAGTTATTTTCAAGTTCATGTCAAATTAAAATCAAGTTCGTGTCATAAAATTCGTATTGAGTTTGAGTCGTGTCATCGTATTGAGTTAAAAATTTTCACTCCTAGTTAAGATGAAAAAAATATATTTTTTTATTTTAATTTTTATTTAAATATATATATAAATACATATTTATCAATATATTTTTATATGAAATTAATATATACATAATATATGAATATATCAAAAGATATATAGACAAATAAGATACATCTCAAAATAAATAATTAATTTTTTATTAACTTTCTTTCACTTTTCTATCCTTCTTATTTTCTTTTTTTACCAAACATGATATTTTATTCATCCCTTTAACTTTTTATTCTTTTAACTTTCCATCGATTAGAGAGAAAGAGTTTCGAACAAACATGTAATCCTGAAAGCATGAGTTGAAAGCGATTGAAGTTCAAAATTGGCCCGTGGGAAGGGCAGGAAAAAGGAAAAATTTATTTTTTTATCATATTAAACGAAGCATTAATATTCATATAATGCACAGGACCGAATATTAAATGATTAAACCTACTGAATATCCCTAATTGGTCCATTGGATTGGGGGATTTTTTGGCCAATGCTCGGGATCGAGCATTAACCCCTTGTTTGGTACGAAGGAAAATTTTTTATCATATTAAACGAATCATTAATATTCATATAATGCACAGGACCGAATATTAAATGATTAAACCTACTGAATATCCCTAATTGGTCCATTGGATTGGGGGATTTTTGGCCAATGCTCAGGATCGGGCATTAACCCCTTGTTTGGTACGAAGGAAAATTGGATGGATAAAAAATAGAGAATAAAAAGTGGAGAGGATAGAAAGAGTTTCCCTGAGGAAAAGTGAATGGGATGGAAAAATCGGTGGATAGCTGGTCCTTCCCGCCCATCATTTATTTTCCATCCAAAACTGGACAGAAAAGTGGGACAGCTGGTATGAGGTTTGATTAATTACTTTTATGCCCTTCATTAGATACAGCCGGTCAGTTTTCTTATAGCATTCCACATGGGCCACACGGCTAATTTATGTAATAGATAAATACTGTTTATTATTTTGTCTTTGTCCTTTTTTTGACTTTTTGCTATAACAAACAAATTATTTTTTACACAAATTAATCTTTTTATACTTGAATATACTTGTAAACTGTCACAATTTCAATTCAAACTTTACACATTTATGAAGAAATACTTTTAAATACCCTATCAAATATATTATCATTTTATTTAGTAGTTACAAATCATTCAAAGTAAAATTAATTCCTCCAAAATTAATTCGTAACAAAAATAAGGGGATTAAAAGCTTTTTAAAATTAATTGGATTAATTTGTAAAAAAAAAATTACTTAATATATTTAAGGGTAGAATTGTAAATTAGGCATATATGTTTTTCCTTTCCTTTTATATTTTATCCAATACCAAATGATGGAAATATACCCCTTGTATTTTTCATCCCTCCTACCAAACAAAAAGGAGGAAAAATAATTTTTTTTCTTTTATAGATAAAAAGTTTATTCTTTTCACTTTTCCTTTCTTTCTTCTTTCCATCTTTCGTACCAAACGAATCATGAATGACGCCCATTGTCGAGACGTCACATGATTGGTCCCTTGTGACAAAGCGGCTTTCCATTTGAACTTTTCATTCTTAATGTTTTGATTGGTACGATAAAAAATAGGAGAATGAGAAGTTAGAACGATAGATAATAAGAAGGATAGAAAAGAGAATGAATTAATTTTTCTTTTAATTCATTAAAATTAATTTTTCTAAAATTGGAAGAAAAGTAGATGAAAAATTAATTATGTTTGTTAAAATATATATTTTTTTGTTTATATATTATTTGGTATATACATATATCATATTTTTTAATTATATATTATGTATTTATATTTTTTCATTAATACCAAAAACAAAAAAAAAATTAATTATTTCTATTTTTCATCCATCTTTCTGAACACAAAAGAAAAAAAGTATATCATTTATATTTTCCTTCTTTAAAAAATATAAAGTGTATCATTCATATTTTTCATTTCTCTTATTTTCCATCATTCCTACTAACTTGAGCATAAAGAAAAGAAAAATATTTTCTCTTAAATTCTTATTTTTTAAGAAAAATGGAAAAGTGGGACAAATAAATTTTTTTATTATTTTATTTAGAATGAAAAAGAAAAGAGAAAATTTCAATCATATTTTTTCTAGTTTACCATATCTTTCACGATATCCTCTTTATTTTCTGAATCTTCACTGACACCTCTATCAGATTAATAGTGTTAATTAGAATACAATTTTATTAAATTGCTCATAATATATTTTAGGAAACATATCATCTACACTCTCTCTAGAGTGACGTATCTTCAATGAAATTTTCTCTATTTTTAAAATCTTTTTATGTATTAATATTCGGGTAGATTAAAACTTGAATCAAGTTAATTAAAATTTATTTTTTATGTATAAAAATTTGAGTCAATTAAAAATTATATTTTTTTACATATTAAAATTTGAATCGATTAAAATTTATTTTTTTAAAAATTCTATTCGAGTCATTTTTAATCGGTTCGAATCAAATTTTTATCAACTCGCATTGAATTTTAATCTGTTCGAATTTTGATACATAAAAAATATAAATATTAAGCAACTCAAATTTTAATATGTAAAAAATGAATTTTAATCAATTTGAATTGAACTTTAATTGACTTGAATTTTAATAAGAAAAAATATAAATTTAAAGCGACACGAAGCAAATTTTAATTGGCGCTAAAAGCTTAGGTAGAGTTCAAATTGGCTCGAATTTTAATATGTAAAAAAATTAATAGGCTCGAATTGAATACGTAAAAAAATAAAATTTAATCAGTTCAAATCGAATTTTAATCGACTCAAATTTTAATATGTAAAAAACATGAAATTTTAATCAGCGTAAGTTTTAATATGTAAAAAAATAAATTTTAATCAAATCAAATTTTAATTGAATTTTATATAGAAGATTGTTTGGAATTTATGTAGGGGTAATTTTGATATTTTGAATTTTTTTTTTCTTTTTGTTAAAATAGTGGTTTAACGACTGGGGTGTTAGTAATAATGTGAATAACAAATGAGGTATTTTTAAAAATATAATAAACTAGCAGAAATGCAGCTGAAATTTTTCTTAAAAAAATTTAAAAAACAAATAATATGTTAAATAATATTTTTCCTCCTATTTTTTCCATCCATCCATTTTCCTGCCTATCAAATACTTTTTGAAACAAAATTAAAGGTTGGATTTTTTTGCCTTTTATACACCTATTAACTGTTTGGCTTGTATCCATATTTGCCTTAATGAGTTGACAAGTTTAAATAAAATGAGTTTTTTCATGATCACAATAAATTATTCATTTTTATATTAATTTAATTCATTTATTCTTTGGGTTTTTTCATGTTAACAATAAATTATTCATTTTTTATATTGATTTGATTCATTTAATTTTTTTTTTGTGTTAATAATTGACATTATTTTTACATTTTTTTGTGTTTAATAATAATTAGTTTGCACTCGAGAATATTTTATTAAACTTGAATCGCGAAAATTATCTTCAATAATAAAAATGCTTTCGAAAATACCCATTTTTTAAACAAAGAAAAATAAAATAAAATGACATAACTGATAGTATATGAGTTGTCTCATTCTCTGTCGACAGTTGATAAGGCTTGGTTTGCATGCACTTAAATGGTCAAACATGTGATCAATGGATATCTGACACCGGCCATCAACACCGTCCAATCAACATCAGTATATTCGTTGACCCGGTCAATGCTAGGAAGAAGTCAATAGTACAGTGGATTTCATCACTACAGTATTACTATTATTATAAATTTTTAAAACAAATTCAAAATATTGTTTATGATAATTTATGATGGATCCTAATTTTTTCTTTTAAGATCGATAACTTGGCTAAAACAAATTGTACTCAAACTTTAAAAATTATAATAAGACTCAAAAAGTTGTAATTTTCTTTTAAATAAACTCAAAAATATTTATTAAAACTTACAAAAATTATAAAATTTAGAGTACGGTACTTAACTATTTTTTTTAGACATTTCTGTAGTCTTTTTTTATAAATACTAGTCTACGTTCTAAAAATAAAAATTAGAAAAGATCTTAAAAAATTAAATTTTTTTGGGGGATTTTATTATAACTTTTAAAATTTAATTTATTAGTTCCAATGTTCTCTCTCTCTCTCTCTCTCTCATCAACACTGCAATTTGTTTTGCTCCATTGTGATTTAGGAATGAAATTGTTCCATTAATTTCTGATTTTTACACATTTTTAAGTTACGAAAATATTTTCTTTCACACATGGCTAAAACTGCATGCATCTTGCACTCTTTAAATCTTAAAATGATGTATGTGTGTGTGTTTGTTTGTTACCTTTCCGTACATAGTTGCTTGATATTCATTGCAAATGAGAGAAATTAAGGTGCCAAGTTTTATTTTTATTTACATGAAAAGAAATTAGTTTTGAAACGATAAAAGAAAATAGTAAAAATGGAATTTAGTATCATGTTTCAAAAGTGTTTTCCCAAAATACCAAAGTGCAAAAAAAAATAATTTTTTGTCTATCGTGCTTTCAAACTTATATCCTAATCTAACGTATTTTCTATAAAGAAACAATAGTTTTTAAGTTTATGTTTTAATGTAAATCTTGAAAGTGTGTTTTAAAAATGTTTTTTAAAAGTATACAGCATGAGTTAATTTAAATACAATTAATTAAGAAATACATTTTTATGTTCAAATCTAAGCAATACATTAAAACTGTTTTACAAAGAATAAAATATAAAAATGAAGAAAAAAAACATATTGATCGTGAAAAATTAGGTTAATTTGGACTAATGACCTAAGATTTAATCATTTATAATCATTGAATTTACAGTAAACCTCAGTATTTATTGAAATTCATAACTAATTCAATGATTGTGATAAAGTAGATCAATAAATTATGTTTAAATAATATTATTATTAAAATCGATTGTGTGGTATAAGTTGTAAAGAGTCGACTACGGTACTAAACCAAAAATTTGGTATTGTATTGTCAAATTTTATAAGTTTTGTGGGTTGAAATATAAGTTTTTAATTCTATTTATAACAAATAAAATTATAACTTTTGAGGTTATATTACAACTTTTTTAAGTCATTTGAGATAAATCTTAAAAAATTTAAAATCAATCACAACTTTACAAGTAATTTCAAAAGTTGTAAATGACTCTCAAAAATTATAATTAACTCTTAAAAATTATAAAAATAAATCATAAAATTTGTAATGATCGTATGGTCTGTAGACTTCTCAAACATGTCCCTTCTCTTGGACTTGACAATGGTATTGAAAAAAATCGATCTTGTATCTCTAAAATTTATTATTTTAAAAGATATTTTTATAATTTTTGTGGGTTATTTTACAACTAAAAAATTTATTATTTTTGTTGGTAATTTATCACTTTGTATTTTTATCACTATTATGAGTATTTTTACTACTGTTGTGATAATTATTTTTATCATTTTTCTTCGGTACAAAAATAATTATTACTTTTTAAAGTGATTTTACTACTGTTGAGATAGTTATTTTTATCATTTTTTCCTATACCACAAAAACAATAAAAAAACACTTATAAATATGACAAAAATATACATGATAAATATCGATACCGTACCATAATTCTATTTTTAGATATTGACATTTTGGTACAATCAAAAAAATTTCGGTATCCTATCTCTAAAATTTACTACTTCAAATCGTATTTTTATAATTTTTTTGGATTATTTTATAACTAAAAAATTTATCACTATTTTTAAGTACAAAAAAATTTATTATTTTTGTGGGTGTTTTTATCATATATTATGAGTATTTTTATTATTATTGTGATAATTATTTTTACTATTTTTTTATACCATAATAATGATAAAACTATCATAAATATTGTAAAAGTTATTATAAATGTGATAAATTTCAAAATTTTGAATTTGGCTTCCATATCAGGTCCGTCCTTCGTAGGACTAGAATGAAACTTCTGGCATGTGTTTGGTTGACCCACGGAGACCACTGAAAAAGGACCGCAGCTCACAGTTTTTGTAAGACATTACGTCACACAGATAACTTCCCAACTCATCGTCACCCACCCAGCTGGAGTTTTATTAGTGTCACCTGGACCCCACACTAAAAAATACCCACGTGCCAGCATAACCGTCTTCCAACAATCAAAACCCCGTGCGTAAAGTGTCTTAAACGCTGTCTTCCCACGGATACCTCTCCCTCCACGTATATAACAACTCCTTTGAACTCGGTACTTCTAAATTCTAATACACCACACCACACAGTCCACAGCCACATCATGCAGAGCTCACATAAGAAACCCAGATACGAAGGAACTCCCATATACCAACTTCCAGCACCACAACCATGGTCACCACCACCGTCACCACCGCCGCCACGATTAACCCGAGAGCAAGAGGTTTCTGTCATGGTAGCCGCTCTGACAAACGTCGTAACAGGCGGAGCTGCCATGGACACCACCAGTACCATAACATCACCACCTTCCCCTAGCCTGTTGTCCAGTATTGGTCATGGAGAAACAGTTTTTCATCTCTCTGAGCCAGACACAACTTGCCAGTTCTGCAAGATTAGGGGTTGTTTGGGTTGCGACTTTTTCG
Source organism: Ilex paraguariensis (assembly GCA_963454935.2). Classification (NCBI taxonomy): domain Eukaryota; kingdom Viridiplantae; phylum Streptophyta; class Magnoliopsida; order Aquifoliales; family Aquifoliaceae; genus Ilex; species Ilex paraguariensis. The sequence continues at coordinate 1,377 of CAUOFW020008887.1, read as the reverse complement.
GGCCGACAATGAAGGATAAGAGGAATAATGGCAATGGGATCAAGAAAAAGAAGAAGAATTACAGGGGTGTTCGGCAGCGGCCTTGGGGGAAATGGGCGGCAGAGATTCGAGACCCGAGAAAGGCAACTCGGGTCTGGCTCGGGACGTTTGAGACCGCCGAAGATGCAGCCCGGGCTTACGACCGGGCTGCCATTGAGTTCCGCGGGCCAAGAGCAAAACTCAATTTCGCTTTTGCTGATTACTCTTTGGGTACTCAACAGAGTGAACAGTGTCATCAGCAACAGCAACATCTGGAGAGAGAATTTCCAGGAAGAAATGAGATTTCCAATGGAATGGAAAAGGAAATTGAGAAGGAAAAGGAATTCTGGGAAGTGATTGGCGAAGATGAGATTCAAGAATGGATGGTGATGATGGATTTTCATGGTGATTCATCGGATTCTGGGAATGGAACTGTTCACATTGCCTGGGAATAGTATTGTTGCCCATCTCTCTCTGGGGAATTTGTAGAAGAAAACATTCATCTCTTGTAATTTTTGGTTTTTTTTTTTTTAATTTTTCCGTTTGAACAAACTGAATAAAAATTGTCTAATAGAAAATATTTTCATTACATAGAAATTCATTCTTGTCACGCACTACTAGAGTGCACGGAGAACCAAGCTTCCTTAGTAACCAAAATTAGCTTACTAATGCAAAGAATTTTTCCCAAAATTGCACAAGCTAGCTAGCAAGTCAGCAAATCCTTTCTTACTCGCCTCTAAATTTATATAAATAAAAAAAATCATTCTTTTTTTTTTTTATAATAATAAGGTATTTTTAACGCAGACTGTGTGCACATGCACGGACCATTCCTTTCTGCCCCCGACTCATAGAAACATCTATAAAAGAAGCATGTGAAAGATTTAGAGATTCACTAAATTATAAATTTAAGTACCAGAGGAAATGTCGGATCGGATCATCTTTTTTCTTTCTGGAAAAATTTAACTAGGACACAAGAGAGTATCAAAATTCAACAACAAATTAAAAAATAATAATAAAAACTTATATAATTAATGAAAATTAATTCTCTTGCTACCTATATATATGTATATCCCTTTCCTATAACAGCTATCATCATCAAAGTTTCCAGAATGAGAGAATCTGTTTGGTATCTGGGAAAGTGCTGGCACTATTGTGTTGTGGGGTCTAGGTGATCCTCACCTGAGATGTCGACAGTGGGACTCGGTCTACTATGGTCTGATTGGACAATTAAAAAAAAAAAAATTCTTTTCCCACATGTAATGACACGTGCTTTTTAATTCCACTAAATAAGTGGAAACTACATTTAACATGTGCAAATATAAATTCACGCTTATAGGTATGTGTGTATATACCCACGTG
>CAUOFW020008886.1:0-15223 GCA_963454935.2 Ilex paraguariensis | reverse complement strand
GGACGCCTGGACTGTGATTGCTATTTTTTCATGATCTCTTCTGGTGCTCGCCCCTTTTCTTGAGTGAACGCCCCGGCTCTAACAGCTGAATAAAAGGGACATCATCTGTTTGTATTGCCTGAGATGGGCTTTGGGATTGGACCGCCCATCATAAGTTTTGAACCTCGGCACGACAAACTTTCTTGAAACCTCCATCTTTTCGATCTCCCTGGTAAAGGGTGTTTGTATGACCTCGTCTTCGACCTCATCCTGGACAGCCTTACTCTTTCTCCTGGATTCCAACCGGGCTCTGAGATCCTGACAGGATGTCTTCTGAAGTCCTTGAGTTCATCAATAGGCCCCCCATTTCCTGGGCGCCGTGTGTTTAGGGTAGAGTCCTCCTCGGATTCATCTCCCTTCCTCCGTCTCGACAATCCTCGCCGGAGGTTGTCCAGGGCTAAAGGTCTTGCCTTCCTAGAATGGTCGTTAGGAGGGTGCTCATTGGCTCTCGGTCGCTTTGGGGCCCTGGAGCTTTCTGCCTTGTTGTTTAGATGATTCCTTAGATCCTTCGTTTTCGCCTCCCAGGCAGGGAGCCCACGAGAAAGGAATGAATCCCTCGATCCTTCGCCGGAGGCAACGAATTCGTTGAGCCGACTTAGGATGTTTACATTGTCCTTTTCCAACTGTCGTAATCTATCGCCAAACTTTTCTTCGATCACTTCCGCCAGCTGACGAGCCAAGGGGGCTGATCCTCCTGACCTGATTCCCATACTAGTTTGAGGGGTAACCTCTCTTGACTGAGTAGAGGCATTTTTATTCCCATCAGTGTGATCCCTCCCTCTATGGTGACATGGAGCTTATAATTCGAGACTTCTTTGCTGGGGACCTTTCCCTTTTTGTCGAGTATTCACCATGGTCACTGTTCTTTATAGAGAAAAAACTAGGAAAACTAGTCATTTTCCACAGACGGCGCCAGATTGTGTGTGCTGGATCTTGCACAATATAAGCACGAGAACAGATCTCTCCCTTGGTGAACTCGAGTGAGTCAGTCGAATGATCAACCCTGCTGCTTGGAATAGCCTACGAGGTCCGGTGGTAACCTGGAACGGTAATGGGAGACCCTCGTGGATCAGTGGAACGATCCAGTAAGGCTAAGGAAGATTCCTGGAACAAAGAAAGACAAGTTAAAAGGGTGCCGGAGTGTTTTTCAGCGTATCCCCTCTGATGGTCAAGTCAGTTTTTGAGAGAGAGGAAGAAGAAAACACTGAGTATGTATTGTAGTAAAGGTTTCTTTTGTTGCATACCACCTTGCCTTTTGCGAGGAGTATTTATACCTCAAATACTCATTATTGCTGTCAGTGTGGTCAGTAGGTGATCATTAGATACAGGCAACGTGCGCACTGATTCCTACGAGGAATGTCTTCTCTTTTAACTGCTCGGGATCCCGAGCAACTAGTGCTGTGTCATCGGACTGCCGAATGTTCAATGAGCTCCTCTCGGGGAGGATGCAATAAATATCCAGCCTTAGAGACATTTATTACCTTTCACTTTCGAGCCTTACCGCATTGAATGCAGTCTCATCAAGGGAATGGTGTAATTAAATGCTTGCTTTCCCAAGTCGTGTGTCAGCAAGGGCATGCGGTCTTTCTGTCTCTGATATGACACAATATGTCATGCGTCCATTCCCCATTGGCTGTGGCCTTTGCCTTCCTGTACCTTCTGACACCAATTGTATAAGACGAGGTCATGATAGCTAACCTAGCCTAGCCTACGCTAATGACCTGTATATCAGTAGCTCTGCAGGAGAAGAGAATGCTATCCTGGACGTTGGTACATATCGGCACCGAGGGGGTTTGGTACATCTCGGAGCCGAGAGGGAAGGTGCATATAGCGACCGATGTATCATATCAAACCGGGGGATACGTGTCGGTATGTAAACGTACTGGATGCCACTTGATCCCTATGACAAGTGTCTCAGGAGAGAGGGACTTGTGAACCGATGGATACGTCATCTCAGTAACAATGATTAGTGACACCGAGGACACGTGTCTTCATCTTGGAGTATTTCAGAAATGTCCCATCAAGGACCATTAATGTGGACATTGATATAACTTTCAACTGCTATATCATGATAAATCATGCAAAATTTGGAGTAGGGCGCTTACCCAAAATTAAGGAAAAATATAATGAAATTTGATTATTTTTACCAAGTATTTGATGTGATTCTCAAAACATAAGTTTAAATTTAACTCGGTTGTGACTAGTGGAATTCAAACTCGACCCAAACTCCTTTGTCAAACTTATTGAAGATCACCTGACAAAAGTTTGCACATATTCAAATTGAATTCAAGTTGAAGCTAGGCTTAATTTCTATACATAATTAACCACTAAAACTTAGTAATTAATCCTTAAATTATCAATTTCTCAATAACAAAATCCTTAAATCTATATAATCAACTGTGAAGTCAATTCTGAAAATTGAAATTTCTCCAAAAATTATTAGAAAAGAAGTTAGAAACTATTTGGTGATAAATTTAAGACTGTTTATAGTTCGAATAGGAATTGCTTGGCAAACAAATTTGAAAGGGATGAACCTACTCAAAGCTGAGTTGACCCTAGTCAATCCGAACCACAAATTGATTTTATGCAGCTCGTTTAGAAAATGAGTTTTGAAATTTTATTAAAAGTTATTCAATTTTGATATTTGAAGGCACCTGGACGAGCCACAACCGAGCTGGGCCAACCAAGTTCGGACTTTGTGTGTGTGGCAATTGTGTGATTTCTGTATTGTTCACCTATTTACATGCTAAAAAATGAAAAGGAATGAATTTGTTGATATGAATTGTATGAGAAAAAAGTGTTTTGAAAAATGCTCTGCAATGCAATTCTAAGTGTCCAAATCTAAATTGAAACTGGCAACGGGAAAAAATATTCTAACAAAAAAAGGGTTGATTCTTTTCCATCAAGCGTAACAAATAAGATCTCATTTGTCTTTTACCCGACACAAGAGATGATCTAAAAATAATATAAGAACAAACAATGTGATTTAGGACATAAGATTAGGAAATTATGACAATTACAAAATGTTCTAAAAATAAAGTATAATCAAAGTTGATACAACATAATTAAATATTGACACGACATTCAGGAGAGAATAAAGGGCAAGAGTGTCAATGAATTGATCTTATTTATTGTTTAGATGAGTTGTATCTAGATTGACAAAATAATCATAAATTAGAAAATCATGAATATGGTCCCTGTTATACAATCTACACTGCTCATAACTAAATCTAATTATTCCAGAAACAATTACAAAAAATTATCTCATTATGGAAGAACTTTTACCATATTAATCACAAAATAAAAAACATAAAACAATCAGACATTTTTCATATAATATTAGCTAAACGATTTTATCATGTAATAAAATTAGATAATCTTAAGTGACTAATTTCATTTTAATTTTGTATCGACTTAAAAATTGTCACCTCTAATCAAAGTTTAAAAGTCATCTTCACCACTCAAAAAAAAAAAAAGGAATCGAAAGATAAAAGAACAAGCCGCTGGCTCAGAAATGGGCTCAAGCGGAGCCATTGTGTGCATAATTTTCAAGTTTTTTAACTGTTTCCTTTTCTATATCTGTTTTCTAAATATGGATTTTTTTGTTATGGCGCCAAATCGCTGTCAAGAGTGGTTTTTTTCTGCAGTCAGGTAGGAGGAGGAGGCTTTTCTGTAGGCGTGGGCCCCGTTCTCTTCCTTCTCAGTTCCTCCTGCTGATAATTTTCTCGCATTCGACATTCAAAACTCGCCTACCAATCGTACACGTGTCAGAAACAGGTGGCTGATAGACAGGCAGGGGTAAATTTGTAGTTTGTAGAAAAGATTTTGGTATGGGGCCCATAAAACAGAGGGGACCGTCCGCACAAAAGTCCACGGAATGAGGATTTAGTCGTAGTAGGGCCCACGCGCTTTTTCTCTTGTCTGTTAGTCTGTTGCTCAACTACTATGACGTACTGACTCATAGACCATGGACTATGAACAATTTGATAACGTAGATAAATTTACGGAATAATTATACTTTGATCTCATGAATTTTTTGTATATTATACCTTTAATTATTATTATTTTTTTTATATTGTGCAATTGATTATGTGGTCAGTCTCATATTTCTCTAATCATTACTATCCGTTACACATTTATTTTATTTTATCTCCTAATAACTTTTTAATTTATATTAGGCTATTATCTTTAGGAGGAGTATTAATAATCATCAATTAAAGTGAGTCTCTCACAAATATATTTTAAATGATATAGCATCATGAGAAAAAATCAAGAACTACAATAGAATCTAATTCTTAGCAGGATAGCTTTTAACAAATTTTCATTAGGGCTTTGCTAATATAAATATTCCTTTTCTATGAAGAAAAATGGAACAGAGAAGAGAGTTTCTTTAATATTGCAAGGTCCCACGGCTAATTCTACTATATAACTGATATTGAAGTAAGCAATTGACAGATCATATCTCATTGCATTATTGAACTATTCCGCCTTCTACCCCCCCCCCCCCCCACCAAAAAAAAAAAGAAAAATACAACTGCAATTGGTGTTCTTTTATTTGCCATTTAATGTGGCATGCACCAATTTCTTCACATTAAATAATTGGTTCTAGTTTCAATTATTGGATTTTTACGAAAATTTAACGGGATTTACTAATCCAACTATTTGCATTAACTTGGTTTAAGTTTCAATAACCGCTAGTGATGGATTTGGTTTAATAAAGAGAGGAGATTAAAATTGCTCTCTAGTTAATTTGACTAGACTTCAAGTCATGTCTAGAGCTTTCATGGGTCGAGCTGGTATGTGGTATATCGATAACTTAGTAAATCTAGTCCGATTTCTAACTGACTCAAAAATAAGCTTGGCCCAATTCAAGCCCGAGCAATCATAACATTAAAAAAAAAACACAAAGCTCGTGAAAAAAAAAGGTGAAATACCAAGAGTGGGTAACCCTTAAGTGCTCAGACAAATCCACATTGCTCATTTGGTGATTTTTATTTAATTGAAAAGATTGTGTAATTCTACATCTCAATTTTCAAGCAAAGCCTGTTCCAAATAAAGAATAAATAAAATAAAAAATACAAGTAAAGCATGGTAGTTGTTTTCAAATTTGACCTAGAGAAACTGTGGCTTATTCAGAGTCATTCAAGAAATGAAGCCAAACGCAAATCATGGCACAAAGCAAGGATTTCCGTATCTAATGGATGGTTTGCAAAGAAAAGGACATCAAATTACCTAATTTCGCTTGGGATTAGCTTTCAGTGATAGAGAAATGTCAATAAATCCAGTTATGTATATCATCTTTTTAAGACTATTTAATGTCATGACATCGAGACATTTTTTATGCAACTATTAAGGGGATTGGATTGAATTTCACAGGAATTAAGGGACGAGTTTGCCCTCCTTCAACAATTTTTTTCTCAATGTTTCTGGGTAGTTGATCATTGAGTATAGATTGGCAGAGTGATTCATTGTTATATATTTAGTCTTATTTAAATTTATGGGGTTGAAACCTCGATGAAAGTTTGTCTTAAACAAAGATTGACCAATTAACTTTTTAGTTATAAAATATTGAGAGAATTAATTTCTTATTTTGTCTCTTAAGGGTTTTGTTTCGGCACAAAAAATATTGGATTATGCGGAAAAAAAATCGTAAAACTTGCTTTGGATGGCTTGAAAATTTTCAAAATAATTGTGGCATAATTTCATGTTGTTAGCAAAAATGTGAATACATCAAAATCATCACCTTGCAGATTCTTGGTTAATTTTCTCGGATCAAGTGTAAAATAAACAATCAAATACAGGCATCAATTGTCCATATATAAGAAGAATCAATCTTATTCAAAAGCTATGACGCGGCAAGTTTTTTAAGAGAGAAGAAAAATTTTCACACTTTAACGTAATTTTCAATAATGTCAAAGGTGAATGGGGTCACATATTTCTTAGAGACCTCAAAAAGAGTTCTTGAAGATGCCAAATCATTGTCAAGACAGAAAGCTTTTTGCAAAGAAAACAACCTACCCCAGTTGTTCTTTTTCTACTTTCTTATGAGGATGATAAGACCCTTTCACCCATAATTTACTATTCCAATTATATTTCTTCATCACTCAGGGAGAAGAACCTACCTCTCATCCAATACTAAAATGGGTTTAGAAAGTAATTACGTATTAATTTTGAACACGTCTGTCTGCCCAAGTCTTTACAGTAAATGATAGTTTAAGATTTTATATCAAAATAGGAGGTACTGTATTCGAATTTTACTTCCAATTTAACAATTAAAAAATTTGGACGTGTTTGACATAAAAATTTAACCCGCAAGAGAGAAGACATATTAAAACATATGAATATTTATGTCAGATCATCTCAAAAAATTTAAATTTGATTTATCGTTCTCTCTCGTGATTAAATTAGTTGACAGGCACGCAATTTTGTCGGGAAATCTTTTGTTAATCTTTTAATAAGGACATCTACCACCTTTTATGGATTGTAGTGTGCTAACTTAAACTAAGAAACCATAACCTTGTTGGAAGGATGTTTCCTAGCTTTTGTTATGTTTACAATATACTAAAAATAATTCCAGTCAGCTTCCAGCTCGTTGTTGTATCTACTATGGCTAGCAATAGACTGACAATTTTTCTACCAATTTCTACGAGTTCCAATCACAAAATTCCTACGAAATACATAATAACTGCATGACATTGAATAAAAAATACAATTGAAAGGTGTTCAAATGATTAGAAGAGATTCTCATTTCTACTACTTACAAAGATGATTTTTGAAAAGTGGCCATCTAGAAGCTCTCGCCTCTTCGGGATTTGGTTAGATCAAATAGATGTAATTTTATCCCTAAATGTAAAGAGGTTATTTTAGTGTTTCGAACCGTTCATGTTACAATAAAATAATCTTATTGTTACGCTAAGATCCATCTCATATGAAAAGCAATAATACTATTGTATCTAATTTGGAATTTTACTTTGAGGATCTGATGTATTATTGTTGTTCAATTGACTGTAAAAAACAAATGACTGTAAACCCTATCTAATGCTAGGACACACTACTAATTCAATTCAAAAACCAACAGCTATTTCAAAAATTTGTGTTATGCTTAAGAAAGGTAAGTGTGCAAGTATTCTTAACCGTGTATTATATAGCATTTGATATTTCAAGAGTATGTGTTATGCTTAACCATGGGAAGTGTGCAAGTATTATCAACCCTATTTTATAAACCATTGTAATATTCCTTCATCATAATCAACACTAAGATTTATATACCATATTTTTCCAATGTCGTGGAATAGAATTTGGTCATTAGGTCATGTGCGTGCAAGATCCTGCACAATATAAAAAACGAGAACAGATCTCTCCCTTGGTGAACTCGAGTGAGCCAGTTGAGTGACCAATCACGCTGCTTGGAACAGCCTGCGAGGTCCAGTGGTAACCTGGAACGGCAACGGAAGACCCTGGGGGAGCGGGAGAACGATCCAGTAAGGCTGAAAGAGGTTCCTGGAACAAAGAAGAACAAGTTAGAAGGGCGCTGGAGTGTTTTCCGGTGTATCCCCTCCGAGGATCTAGTCAGTCTTTTAGAAAGGGAGAGGAATGAGAAAACACTGAGTGTGTATTGTAGTAAAGAGTTTTTTGTTGCATACCCGTCTTGCCTTTTGCAAGGAGTATTTATACCTCAAAAGCTCATGATTGCTGTCAGTGTAGTCAGTAGGTAATCATTAGGTACAGGCAGTGTGTGCACTGATTTTGATGAGAAATGTTTTCTCTTCTTTACTGCTCGGGGTCCCGAGCAATCAATGCTGCGTCATCGGGATGCCGACGGTACAATGTACTCCTCTCGGGGAGGATGCAATAAATGCTTTGTATTAGGAGCATTTATTGCCTTTCATTTTCGAGCCTTACTGCATTGAATGCGGTCTCATCAAGGGAATGGTGTAATTAATCGTTTGCTTTCCCAAGTCGCGTGTCAGCAACGGTATGCGGTTTCTCTGTCTTCGATGTGATATCATACGTCACGCGTCCATCCCCTATTGGCTGTGACCTGTGCATTCCAGTACGTTCTGACACTGATTGTGTAAGACGAGGTCATGATGAATAGCCTAGACTAGCCTAGGCTAATGACATGTACGTCAATAGTTTATCCTGGAGTAGAGGAGGCGTCCAGGACGGGGTACACTCGGCACCGAGGAAAGGCCCATCTCGGAACCGAGGGAGGGATACCGACCGAGGTACCATATCAGACCGAGGCCACGTGTTGGTTGTAAAACGTACTGAATGCCATGATCCTATATGACGAGTACCTCGGGGGCGAGGACCTTTATGCGCCGATGGTGCTTGATCTTAGCAACAGTATTTTGGTAAATACCGAGGACACGTGTCTTCATCATGGAGTATTTCAGAAAAGTCCCATCAACTGCCCCCAGCCTTCGATCTTCTGACACCGAGGGCACGCGTCGTAAGGAGACGAAGGGTTTCCTAACAACCACAAATGCTTCATCATTGCCTCGAGCCGCTTTCCCCGGCTTGGGATGTCGTGTGCATTAAATGCGTCATTTCGTTTTTCGCGCCCAATGATGAAACAGCCACTATATAAATGGGGTTCCTCTTGCATTTTCTTGTTTCGCCATTCCGAACTTCCTCAAGAGAGCCTTTTCTTGAATCTTCGCCGGAGATCTCTTTCCTCTTCCATCGTCAACTGCCCATTCTTCCTTAAAGTCCAAGGCCAGCAGACCCATCGTTGCTTCTGAACTTTCTGGAAGGAGTCGCCTAAAGTTTTTCAGAAAAAACTCCGTTTGGCATTCGGGTGAGTCCTAGTTTCTTTCTTCTTTTCTTCCTCCTATCCTTTTTGTTTTCCGATGACTGGAGGTGTCTCCGGTTGATACTTAGCGACTAATCCTCGGGAAGCTTCCTCAGGGATTTTTAAGAAAAAACACCCTCTACTTTCTCACTTTCTTAGAGATGCCTCGTCGTCGCCCTGCTCCGAGAATCCTCAGGCTGGTTCTTCGGGGTCGGGGAAGTATAAAGTAAAGGGTGGTGAGCAGATTAATAGGTTTAAGGTCAAGTACGGCATTCCCCCGTGCGTAGACATAGAGGATTATGACCCGGTGGTGCACTCTCCTACCCTCGGGGCCGAGGATGCTATGTCCTTTTATACCAAGGTCATAATAGAGGCAGGAATTAGGTTTCCTTTACCCCCTTTACTTCTTCAGTTCCTCTCTCACTTCCGCCTCTTCCCGGGCAATGTTGCCTTAATGTCTTCAGAATAATTATGGGGGTCTTAGAGCTCAATAGGCGTCTCGGGGTAAATATTGGGCTGAACGATCTCTTTTTTTGTTATTCCTTCCTGAGAGTCATGCCTCACCAACACTTCTACCTCAAAGCCAAGGACCCCTCCATGTACCTTGTAACTCATCTTCCCGACTCGGACAAGGGGTACAAGGACGATATTCTTATTTTCAAGGGATCTTGGCAGAGAGGTGTTGGTCCCGAGTATAACGGCTTGTTATGCCCTCTGGAATGGAGAACGACAAGTACGTCGGTTCCTTCGGGTTTATTATTTCGTTCTCCAGATTTTCCATGTTCATGACTACTTTTTTTGTTTGTGCAGATATCCCTGCTCGGGAAACAGCTCCTCCTCCTCGGTCGCTGGTGAACTTTGCCGACCTAGTCACGGTTTGGAGATTTACTGGTGACAACGGGTTCGGCCGGGCTGCCCACATCCTGCTGAATTACACCCCCGGGTATAAGAAATTTTCACAGCTTCCTCAGCCTTTTGAGCCTTCGCAGTGGTCTGAACTCTTCGATCAGGCGGCGAGGCAGGAGGTCGAGGAAAACTTGGAGGAAGACCCTGATCGGGCTTCGGAGGCAGAGGTAGAGGGAGTAGTTGAAGAGCTCGGGGTCAGAGAGGACTTTGTTCCTTCGGACGCCGAGGTGGGGACTTCGGGAGGAGATTTGTGGGCGGACTTCCAAGTTCTACAATCTCTAGACGCCGAGGACGCCCTCGAGGTCGCGATGTCCAGCACGCCTCGCATTGACCTGGGGTTCCTGAGGCAGAGGCAAGTCCTTGCTACCGGGAGGGGTCGAGGATCGACCGGCGGTGCCCCATCTGCAGGGACCAGTTCCACCCCATCCTCAAGAGTTCTCAGTCGGGGTCAAGTGCGTGACCGGGATCCTCAGGTAGAGGAGGAGAGAAGGGTCAAACATAGGCACGATGGCCTCGGCAGAGGATCCAGGGCATCCTTCCGCTCAGCAGCAAAGCGGGAGAGGCCGTGGGTTACCCCCTGCTCCTCCGCAACAGCAACAGCACGACAACAGCAACAACAGCAGCAGCAGACTCCCCCTTCCCTCCGCCGACAGTGGAAGCCGCGGAGTGGAATCCCCGAGCCACCGATCACATGAACCGAGTGATCAGGGTCGATGATTCCATTTTGCTGGATCCTCATGTCGCCAATGCAGTGAGTGAGACACTGCATTTCGAGGCTGACATGGCGGCTCACAGGGGGCGATCAACGAACGTGTTGTTCCGCTCTATCATCCAGAATTTCCTGGTGGTAAGTTCATTTTTGCTTTGGTTTCTTCTCTCTCGCTTTCCATTTTTGTGATACGCCTTTTTCCCTCCTTTGCAGGCTACCCAACAGATCTCCATAATAGCTGCGCGGTACCATGGGTCTAGGATGGACCTCCAGCGGGCCCGGGAGCAGAAGGAAGAAGCGGAAGGGGCCCTCGCCAGAGCTATGGAGGACGTAGCTGCCAGGGATTCTACCCTGGCGGGGCAGGCTGCTCAAATGAACAACTCCTCAAGGATGCTGAGTCGGCTAAGGTTGGCGCTGAAAAGCTAAGTGCTGCCCTTGCCGATGCTGAGGGGAGGATCACCGAGCAGACGCGGCGGCTTTCTGCCGCGGAGGAGAGGGCGGTTGGCTCAGAGGAAAGCTGTCTGGCTCTCACCCAGGAGCTGGACAGGATCAGAGCCGAGGCACTGAACAGAAAGTCGGAGGAGCAACTCCGGGAAGAGTTCGCCGATGACGTGCTCCCTGCTCTTGAGGAAAACAACAAGGAGTTCTTTAAGAAAGGGTGGGACGAGGCGCTCCAGTCTGCTGGAATCCCGTCAGACTCCCCGCTCTTCCAGATGCACAAGTATGTGCCCTCGGCAGAGATGGAACGGGCCGAAGCAGAGATTGCTGCCGAGGATGGGATCCCAACGCCGGTGCAAGTCTCGGCGGATCCGCCCGAGGCAGTGATAGTGGACTTGTCCGAAGAGGCCCCGCCGGACCATGCCCCTGATCCTCATGTTGCTCAAGGTCTCTCTGTGGCCGAAGTACCTCTCCTTATGCCTGCTCCAGAAGCTTCTCAACCTTTTTATGCTGACTCGCCCTCGGCTGATGTTGTGGAGATGCCCGAGGCCAGATGAAAACCCCTTTTTCTTTTTGATTGTACTCTTTTTTCTTTTGTAGCCTTTGGGGACGCAAAGCCCCTCTTCTTGAAATAAATCATGAGTACTTTTTCCTTTTTTGCGTACAGCAGTGTTTTGTTTTTTTTTTTTTTTTGAATTGTCTTCGGGGGCTTGCCCATTCAAGAGACACGCTCTTGTGTTTGCTTCGGGGATAGGAGTCCTTGAACTCTGTCCCCAATGCCTTGCCCTTCCAGGAGGCTTGCTCCTGTATATGCTTCGGGGACACGAGCCCTTGAACTCTGTCCCCAGGGCCTTGCCCTTTCAGGAGGCTTGCTCCTGTATATGCTTCGGGGACAGGAGCCCTTGAACTCTGTCCCCAGGGCCTTGCCCTTCTAGGAGGCTTGCTCCTGTATATGCTTCGGGGACAGGAGCCCTTGAACTCTGTCCCCAGGGCCTTGCCCTTCCAGGAGGCTTGCTCCTGTATATGCTTCGGGGACAAGAGCCCTTGAACTCTGTCCCCTCTCGTATTTGCTTCTGAGACAGGAGCCCTTGAACTCTGTCCCCAGGGCCTTGCCCCTTATCCTTGTCGTTGGCAAGCACTTGAGGGAGAGAATATTTCAAAAGTAATATTTCTTTAGATTCATAACATTCCATGGTCGCATTACAAGTTTTCCATCCATGCTTTCTAATCTGTACGACCCGGTGCCCCCGATTGATATCACTTTGTAAGGCCCTTCCCAGTTAGGTCCCATTTTTCCCTCTGTTGGATTCACGGGTATTAGCTGTTACCCTTCTGAGGACCAGATCGCCTATTCGGAATTCTCGCGCCTTGACCCTTCTGTTGTATAGTTGGAAAATCTTCTCCTGATACTTAGTTATCCTCAAGGCGGCTGTCTCCCTTCTTTCTTCCACTAGATCCAAATCCAATCCCAGTTGACGGTCATTCCCCCCTTCGTCGAAAGCTTGGGTCCTTATGGTCGGGAGCCCTACTTTGAGGGGTATGATTGCCTCCATTCCATATGCCAGGGAGTATGGGGTTTCCCCTGTCGAGGACCGAGGGGTGGTCCTGTACACCCACAAAATGTTTAATAGTTTTTCGGCCCATTTTCCCTTGACTTTCTCCAACCTCTTCTTGATCCCATTGATAATTGTCTTGTTGGAGGCCTCTGCCTGCCCATTGGCTTGTGGATAGGCAGGGGTGGAGTAGAAATTACGGATCCCGAGTTGCTCACAAAAAGACTTGAAACGCCCGTCGGTGAATTGAGTCCCGTTATCCAACATCAGTGCCCGGGGAATCCCAAACCTGATGATTATGTTCTCCCAGACGAACTTTTTGGCATCTATGTCGCGGATATGCGTCAACGGCTCCGCCTCTACCCACTTGGTGAAATAATCTGTGGCCACAATGAGGAACTTCCTATTTCCCGGAGTCTTAGGCAGGGGTCCAACCAAATCAAGCCCCCACTGGGCGAATGGCCAAGGGCTGGTCAGGGGGTGTAAGTCCCCCGCGGGTTGCCTGATTGCAGGGGAGAACTTCTGACACTGGTCGCATTTTTAGACGTATGCGCGCGCATCCCTTTGCATTTGCGGCCACCAATATCCCTGAGATATGATGCGGTGTGCCATTAATCGCCCCCCAGAGTGCCCCCCGCATATTCCTTCATGTACCTCATAGAGAAGGTCTTGTACTTGGTCTTCTTGGACGCATAGCAAGTAAGGCCCTGAGAAAGACCTCCGATACAGTTTCTGATCCGGAGAGACCCAAAATCTTGGAGCTTTGAGTTTTATCTTCCTTGCTTCCTTTGAACACTCCGGGAGATCTCCTGTGGTTAGGAACCTGAGAAAGGGATCAATCCAACTGGGCGGCTTGTGTGCGTCCTGGATGACCATTGCCTCGGGAGCATGGTCTATGCAGGATGCGGGAAGGTATTCAATGGTGATCCTGCGCGACTGGGAGGAGTCCACCGCCGAGGCTAGACAAGTCAGGGCGTCGGCATGTGTGTTCTTGTCTCAGGACACTTGTTTGATTTCAATCCGGCTGAACCTTCGGATTACAGTCGTCGCCTGGTGATGGTAGGCCTTCATCCTAGGGGCCCTTGTTTCAAACTCTCCGTTGACTTGATTGACTACTAGCATAGAATCACAATGCACGATTAAATCGGTAACTCCAGTCGCCTCAGCTAACCGAAGTCCTGAGATGAGGGCCTCGTATTCAGCTTCATTATTCGAAGTCTTAAATCCCAGCCGAACGGCCTGCTCCGCAATAATCCCATCTGGAGAGGTCAGCAAGATACCGATTCTGGAACCCTTACTATTTGACGAACCGTCCACACACAAAAGCCATGGCGATCCTTCACAATTCGTTGGAGACGCTAAGTCGGGAGGAGGCGGTCCTTCTAGAACGGGATGCTCCCCCGAAAACTCAGCTATGAAGTCTGCCAATATTTGACCTTTTATCGCAGTTCGGGGTTTGAAATGAATGTCGTGCTCCCCCAACTCTACTGCCCCACTTGAAAATCCTTCCGGAGAGTTCCGCTTTCCTCAAGATCGCTTTCAAGGGCTGATCGGTAAGGACAGTGATTGGGTGCGCCTGGAAATAATGCCGCAGTTTCCTTGCAGTGGTGACCAGGGATAGAGCCAGTTTCTCTAGGGGTAGATATCTTGTCTCTGCGTCCAGGAGCGCCTTGCTTATATAATAAATCGGCTTCTGGCGGTGCTCATGCTCACGGATAAGTACCCGCTTACCGCAAACTCAGATACTGCCAGGTACAAGAACAGCATCTCCCCCTGGATGGGGACGGACAAGGTTGGAAGAGTCCTTAGGTATTCCTTGATTCCAGCCAGGGCGTCCTCGCACCCCTGGCTCCACTATTCTTCCCAGCACTCTTGATTGCTCCGAAAAAGGGTTTGCATTTGTCCGAGGAGCGTGAGACGAAACGGTTAAGTGCAGCCAGCATCCCTGTGAGTTTCTGGACTTCTCGGACAGTGCGGGGGCTCCGGATGTCCAGGATCGCTTGAATCTGATCCGGGTTGGCTTCGATTCCTCGTTGACTAACCAGGTATCCGAGGAATTTACCTGATTCCACTCCGAAAACGCACTTCATCGCATTCAGGCCCTACTCCCTGAGGGTGGAGAAGGTATCCGCCAAATCTGTCAGATGATCACAACTCCGTTTGCTCTTCACCAGCATATCGTCTATGTAGACCTCCATGGTGTTGCCGATCTGCTTTTTGAACATCCGATTCATCAGTCTTTGGTATGTTGCCCCGGCGTTCTTTAGTCCAAAACGGCATCACTTTGTAACAGTAAACTCCCTTCGGAGTGATAAACGCCGTCTTTTCCTGATCCGGGGGATAGAGAGGGATCTGATGATATCCTGCTCGGGCATCCAGGAAGTCCATTCGTTCATATCCGGCAGTGGCATCTACCAGCTGGTCCACCTTTGGCAGGGGGTAGTCGTCCTTGGGACATGCCTTGTTTAGATCTGTAAAGTCTACGCAGACACGCCATTTCCCCCCTTTCTTCTTTGCGCACACCGTATTAGACAGCCATTCTGGAACTGTATCTCTCGAATGACGTCGGCCTTCAGGAGTTTGTCGATTTCCTCGTTGACCGCGCTGGTGTGATGCGGGGCCATGCGTCGTGGCCTCTGTTTGACTGGCTTGTGCGACGGGTCAACATGCAGCTTGTGTTGATTATCTCGGGGTCTACCCCCGTCATTTCATTTCGTTCCACCGAACACGTCCGTATTTCCCCTTAGGAACTCATCATCTCCTCCTGTTTCGGCTGTGGGC
>CAUOFW020008885.1:0-15223 GCA_963454935.2 Ilex paraguariensis | reverse complement strand
AAGGGTTTCAATCGCTGACCATTGACAGTAAAGCTATTACCGTTCGATGGGTTCTCTACTTCTACTGCCCCATGTTCAAAAACTTTTTTGACAATGTATGGTCCAGTCCATTTTGACTTCAACTTACCAGGAAAAAGGTGGAGTCTTGAATTGAAAAGCATAACTTTTTGATCAGGTTCAAAAGACTTTTGCACTATGTTTTTGTCATGAAAAATTTTCATCCTGGATTTTGGAATCTTAGCATTTTCATATGCTTCATTTCTCAATTCATCCAATTCGTTAATCTGAAGTTTTTTGCTAGTTCGGCTTTGTCCATGTCAAAGTTCATTGCCTTAATAGCCCAGTATGCCCTATGTTCCAATTCCACAGGTAGGTGATAAGGTTTTTCATAGACTAATCGGTAAGGAGACATGCCCAAAATTGTTTTAAAAACAATATGATATGCCCAGAGTGCATCAGTTAGTCTTGACGACCAATCTTTGCGGTCTAAATTTACTATTTTTTCTAAAATTAATTTGATCTCCCTATTAGCTAATTCAGCCTGTCCACTAGTTTGTGGATGGTATGGAGTTGTAATTTTGTGAAAAATCAAGTATTTTTTCATCAGATTTCAGAAAGGTCGATTACAAAAAAGAGCACGTCTATCACTTATGATGAATTTTGAGATTCCAAATTGGGATAAAATATTTTCTTTTAAAAACTTGATCACTATTTGATGATCATTATTCTGACATGGAATTGCCTCAACCCCATTTGGATGCATAGTCTACAGCTACCAAAATGTATAGATAGCCAAAGAAGGGGGAAAATGGTCCCATAAAATCGATGCCCCAATAGTGAAATTTCAATTATTAGAATGGAGTTTAGAGGCATCATGTTTCTCCTTTAAATATTTCCCAACCTTTGACATCTATTGCAAGTTAAACAAAAAGCATGGACATCTTTAAAAACTGTGGGCCAGTAAAATCCGTACTATAGGATTTTCGTATTGGTTTTTCTGGATGAAAAATGGCCACCACATGCTGCAGAATGACAAAATACTATTACTTATTTACTTTCTTGAGCGGGGATGCAACATCTTATGATTTGATCCTTACAGTACTTAAATATGTATGGATTTTCCCAGAAGAAGTTAAATATGTACGTCCATGGGGTCTCACCAATTATAAATAGTTGTTCATCAGGGAATTTTTCATTGATTGGCATTCCATCCTCGTGAAATTCATAAGTTAACCTGGACAAATGGTTTGCCACCACATTCTCAACACCCTTTTTGTCATTAGTGACCAAGTCAAACTCTTGAAGTAAGAGTATCCATCACAAGAGCCTTGGTTTAGCATCTTTTTTTGTTAGATGAAATTTCAGTGTTGCATGGTCAGTGAATACAGTAACAGAATAACCAACTAGATAAGAATAAAATTTTTCCAAAGCAAAGACTACGACAAGTAATTCTTTTTCAGTTGTTGAATAATTCATTTGAGCATCATTTAAAGTTTTACTTGCATAGTAAATCGCATGTGGTTTCTTATCTTTTTGTTGTCCCAACATAGCACCAACAACATAGTCACTTGCATCACACATTAGCTCAAAGGGTAGAGTCCAGTCAGGGGGTTGCATTATTGGGGCGAAAATTAACATGCCTTTAAGCTTGTCAAAAGCTTTTTGGCACGTTTCACTCCAATCAAAGATTATGTCTTGACTCAATAGATAACACATGGGTTTTGCTATGGTACTAAAATCTTTTATGAATCTCTTATAAAATCCTATATGTCCTAGAAATGATCGGACATCTTTAACAGTCTTGGGAGCATGCAAGTTTCCAATCAGATCTATTTTGGCCTTGTCAACTTTCATGCCCTCAGACGCACAATGTGACCTAAGACAATACCTTGTGTTACCATGAAATGACATTTTTTCCAATTAAGCACCAGATTAGTCTCTTTACACCTTATTAAAACTTTTTCTAGGTTGGCCAGACACAAATCAAATGAGTCACCATGGATAGAGAAGTCATCCATGAATACTTCCAAAACCTTTTTGACCATGTCACTGAACAAACTCAACATATTTGGAATGTTGTAGGAGCGTTACAAAGCCCGAATGACATCCTTTTGAATGCAAATGTGCCAATGGGACATGTGAATATGGTTTTCTCCTGATCATTGAGTGCTATCCGAATTTGATTGTACCCGGAATAGCCATCTAAGAAATAGTAAAATTCATGGCCTGTAATTCTCTCTAGAACCTAGTCCAGAAAGGGAAGAGGGAAATGGTATTTTTTAGTCACCAAATTAAGCTTTCGGTAGTCAATACACATCCATCATCTTGTGACGACTCTAGTTGGTACTAGTTCATTGGCTTCATTTTTGACCACTGTGACCCTAGACATTTTGGGCACAACTTAGGTTGGGCTAACCCATTTGCTGTCGGTGATGGGAAAGATTATCACTGCATCTAAGAGTTTAAGCACCTCCATTTTCACAACTTCCTTCATATGCGGGCTTAGTCATCGCTGCATTTGACGAGAAGGTTTTGAATCCTCTTCTAGGTATATAGTATGATTGCAGATTAACGGGCGTATACCTTTTAAATCAGTAATGGTCCAACCAATGGTGCTTTTGTGATTTTTAAGAACTTTAATTAGTTTAGACTCTTGCAAGTCTGTAAGCTTAGAAGAAATTACCACTGGGTATGACTCGTCCTCTCCTAGAAATGCATATTTGAGGTCAAATGGGAGAGGTTTGAATTCAGGCTTTGGTGGCTTGACATTGGATGAGAGTAGCTTTGTGCCACTTGGTGAAAGTTCCTTGAATTTGGGTGTCCGTGTATCAATAGCATGAGTTGGGCAATTCTTTGGATTATCATCTGTTATTTCAGATATGATGGATTCTGACAAAGAAAGTTCAGTGGAATTTTCACAAAATGTGTTATTCAGATGGTCCTGGACCAAAGACTCAATGGAATTTATTTCTCTTTCTTCTTTGTCACCTCTTGGGTGTATGGCAACATTGAAAATATTCAGCTCAAGAGTCATATTCCCAAAGGTTAATTTCATGACCTCATTCCTACAATTGATTAGTGCATTTGAAGTTGTTAGGAAGGGTCGACCAAGAATAACAAGAATTGGATTCTCTGAATATCTTGTTGGTTGAGTATTGAGAACGATGAAGTCAATAGCGAACACAAAATTGTCCACTTGGACAAGTACATCTTCAATAATGCCCCTAGGAATTTTGACAGACCTATCTGCCAACTGAAGTGTGACACTTGTGGGTTTGAGTTCTCCCTGACCCAACTACTGGTAAACAGAGAATGGAAGCAAATTGACACTTGCTCCAAGGTCTAACAGTGCTTGTTCAATTCTAAAATTTCTAATTACACATGACACAGTCGGACACCCAAGATCTTTGTATTTTGCAGGGGTTTTGTGTTGAAGCAAGAGGCTAGCATGTTCTATCAAGAAGACTCTTTTTTGAACATTCTGGTTTCTCTTGACTGTGCACAAGTCTTTTAGAAACTTGGCATAAGATGGAACCTATTTGATTGCATTTAGAAGTGAGATGTTGATTTTTACTTGCTTGAAGAGCTCATAAATCTCTGGCTGATTATTCAACTTCTGCGTAATTTTGAGTCTATGAGGAAAAAGAGGAGGAATAGAACACAAGGGTTCTTCTTCCCTTGATGGCTCTGATTCTTATTCAATTATGGGCTCGGGTTCCTCATCGTTCTCACATTCAAGCTTAATTGTTTCAGTATCAATTGGTGGATTGATTGTCTTTGGAAGTAGCATGTCTTTGATAGTATTATCAATCACCTTGTCACTTCTTAGTGTAGTGACAACCTGGGCTTGGGCTCATGGAGTTTCCATAATTACGAGATTTTTCACTTGAAATTGGTCTTGTGGTGGTTTTGGTTGGGCAGTAAACTTGCCCTTCTCATGTGTGGTCATAGATTTAATCAACTTTTGGATATAGCTTTTAAGATCCTCGAAAGATTAAGTGGTCTATGTTTTGAAATCAGTGAAAGCCTAAGTGGAACTATTTTTGTAGTTCATTTGGCTGTGCATAAACTGATTCAGTGTATCCACAAGATTCCTCTTTTGTGGTGGTTGGTATGGTTAGTATGCGGGAGGCCCTGGAGGTGGTGGGTGCAAACCTTGTTGGTGGTTCATGGGAGTTGGTTGTGTGTTCCTCTAACTGAAGTTTGGGTGATTCTGCCACCCTAAATTATATGTTTCAGAGTATGGGTTGGAGTAAGGCTTGTTGAAGTTGGTGACAAGATTTGTTTGTTCCAATAGAACCTCCTTGAATGTCGAAATGGTAGGACACTCCCCAATAGGGTGTCCTATCAGCGAACAGATCCCACACATTTGTTATGTGGGAGAACTAACATCAACTTGATAAACCTTTTTCATCTCTAAAGCTTCAAGCTTTCGAGATAGGGTGGACATTTTTGCTCTTAGGTCATCGTCATCTTTCTAGACATATTCACCCATTTGGAAAGTAGATGGTTTAGCTTCAACAGTGGTAGGAGCGACAGAGTCCCACATCTGAGAACTGTCAGATATGGTGTCAAAAAATTGAATGCCTTTTCTAGAATTTTTTCCATAAACTCTCCTTGAGCCATTATTTCGACAAACTGGCGTAGTCTACTGGGCAAGGAGTCATAGAAAAATCCTACCAAAGTCCAATTCTCAAAAGCATGGTGTGGGTAGGTTGGAGAAGATATTTGAATCTTTCCTAGGTTTGATAAAAAGCTTCCCCTTCTTTAACCGAATAGTTCATAATTTGTCTTTTAAGTGCATTAGAGCGGTGTAGAGGAAAAAACTTTCTGATAAATTCATTCTGTAGTGCCTACTAGTTAGGTATTGAAAGAGCTTTTAAATAATTTTTTCCATTGTTTAGCTTTGTCCCTCAAGGAAAAAGGGAAAAGTTTCATCTTGGCTAGTTCAGAATTGTCTTGAAAGG
This sequence comes from Ilex paraguariensis, assembly GCA_963454935.2. Taxonomy (NCBI): domain Eukaryota; kingdom Viridiplantae; phylum Streptophyta; class Magnoliopsida; order Aquifoliales; family Aquifoliaceae; genus Ilex; species Ilex paraguariensis. The sequence goes on along the minus strand of CAUOFW020008885.1, from coordinate 10,256 downwards.
TTTCACATACTTCCTCAAAATCTTTTATGTGCAGATATAGGTTTTCTATTTCAAGTCAATAGAATTGAAGGAGTAGTTGAACTGTCCCCATATTTACAGTAAAGTGGGGTGCATCTTCAGGAAAGATAAAACAAGAGGGGACATTATTTCTTGTAGGATTTAAGTAATCCCTCAGAGTTTGAATGTTAGGTACTTCTCCTCTCTTACAGGAATTTCTTCTCGTCTCTCACCATTCGCCATTTTACTTTCACAAGAGTCTGCTACTGATCTGGGTGAAAGTGGTTCAGATTGATTCACAGGCCCAAAAGATTCAGTTGGCAAATTCTGATAGTGAGGAGCGCTTTCAGACATAAAAGTAATTAATATAACTTTATATACAATAAAGCAAAATTATACACAAAAAGTGAGGTCTTTTTACCTTTACCGTAAAACACCTTTTATGGTTCCCCGACAACGACGCCAAAAACTTGACTTGATTTGAAATGTGTTCACCCAAGTGCAAGCGGTCAAGTTGTAGTAATAATCCGGTTAAGTCCGGAGTCAAATCCACAGGGAACTATGATTGGTGTTTTGAAGTAAGCAATAATAGAGACCAAGTAATTGGATATTTTGAGAGTTTGGAGTGGTGGGGTTTCTTGAATAGAATCGAAGATTCGTTTCAAGAGTTTTACAGACAAAATATAAGATTCTCAAAATATAAAAGCCACCCTTAGTTTGAGGCTCAAGACATGTAATTGACTATCCGGTTTGTTATGTTTGTGTTTTATAACTCAATTAACTCCTGTGTCAACAATAAGTTAATCGGAAGATAAAGATGGACTATGAGAATTAAGCACATGATTCCAATGCCTTTCTAGAAGTTTACAAGAATTGTCTGTGTCAATATTTAACTTGTCTACAAACAAGCAAGTGTTTGTAAAAGGCATCCAACCATGACATTAATGGTCCATCCTTTGAATAAAGTGCAATAATAGTGGAGATTGAAAGGTTGTCATGAAGAGCTAGTCTGGGTGCTTGCATTGAACCAACGGGTCTTTCTGTGTAGGAGTCATTTGTATCATAAAGGGAGCCCTTGGTTATACAAAGAACCTCAACTTTGATAGATGCATTCAATCATCCACTGAACAAGTGGAATATAAAGCATTAAAGCGTATAGGAGTTGCACAAACATAACTCCCAGATAATCTTTACATATTCATCACCTCTTACTAAAGAGTGAATTAGGAACTACTCAATCTTTATGGCCTTGGCAAAGCTAGAAAAGTGAGTGATACTCATCCCTCCAAGTAGGGGAGCTACTAAGTGAACCAAACTAAACAAAAAGCTTATCTTCAATGAAGAATAAGTGAATCATTTTTCACCCTTCACGGCTTTGGTAAAGCTCTAGAAAAGTGAAAGAGTTTCACTCTTCTAAGAAAGAAGGATGCTCAAGCAAGGCAAGTGAAATACATGAACAATAAAAGTAGAAGAAAAATAGTTACTTTTGGAGTGTTTACACCATAACCAAAATATGAGTTATCTCTCTTGATACTTGTAAATAAAAGCAAGTACAACTACAAGGGGAGTCTAAGCCTCCATCATGGTTTTTACAACGTAAATGTAAAGACTTAACATAAACAAATGAAAGACTTCAACTACAAGGGGAGTATAAGCCTCCATCATGGTTGATACAAAAGTGAAACAAGCAATGTATACAAACTAACTTTCTAATTTACAAGAAAAGAAAAATTGCTAAGAAGAAGAGCTCTCTATTTTACAAGGAAAAGGATGCCTTTAAGCTCCCAACATGGGAGTATTTATAGGCAAGGAAGGGGAGGGGGTAGGAGATAAGAGGGGATGAGTGAATAGTGTTTGTCACCCATGGAAACCAACTACTTTGTAGGCAATTTATAGAGGGCGTTCGAACGTGAATCGACATTCAAACGTTTTCTTCTATTTTTCTTTAGGGACGTTTGAACATTTTCTGACGTTTGAATGTTTTTTCTGGTCTTGCTTTATAAGCGTTCGAATGACAGATGGGGCCTGACCTTTTCTACTTAAGTGGTCTTCTTTCAAAGTTCATTTTCACACTCTAGGCCGAAGTCTGTTCTTTAGTTGATTCCAAGGGACGTTCAAACATTGAATAGCATTCAAACGTGGTACTCAAGTGCTTCAGAGTCCTCCTTTGTTTGCTGTAACACGCCATGTCTCATCAGTCTGGCCTTCAATCAACTCAACTGGACGTTCGAACGTTAGTTGGCATTCGAACGTGGTACTCAAGTACCTTAGAGTCTTGGTGCTTGACTGTAACACATTGTCTCAGCAGGCTGGTTTTTTCATAGTTCAAATGGACGTTTGAACATGATTTGGCGTTCGAATGTTCTTGCTTTGTTCCCAACCTCTCCAATTTCATTCCCTAATCTGCTGGTGCGACATTCAAGCATGACTTTTGTTGCCCTCGAGCCCTTGTTCATTTTAGAACCTGAAATATCCTTACTTGAACTCCATCAAAGTATAATTAGTCTTGAAAAGGCATAATAATATGCTACATTTAAGTACTAATCAGCTAGTCTATGGCAGGGCTTGTTATTTGCCGATTAAAATGGAGCACAAAGCCTATAGGGCCATCAAGACCTTGAACTTCAACATGAGAATGACCAAAGAGAACAGGAAGCTTGAAATGAATGAATTGGAAAAGATGTGTATGAGAGCTCCAAAATTTCAAAAGAGAGGGCTTAGATCTTTCATAAAAAATCTACTGTAAGGAAATCATTTGAGCTCAAACAAAATGTGCTTTTATACAATTATTGTCTCTCGTTCTTTCAAGACAAACTTCGATCCTGTTGGGATGACCCCTATTTTGTCAAGGTGGCCTACTGCAATGTAGTTGTGGAAGTCAAAAACCCCGAGGATGGCAAGACATTCAAGGTTAATGGCCAATAACTTAAGCCATTCTTCAAGGGGTTTGAAGGTCAAGGGATGGAGGAAGAATTGGTGGATCCGGTTTACCCGGACTTGTTGGAGGACTAACTGTCTATATAGTTTCTAGTGTACAATTGCTTTATTTTATCATTTACTTTTCAAGTTATTTTGTTACTTATCTTATTTTTGTGTATAGTGTTGTCTTCCTTAGTTGTAGAGATTGGTGTTTTTGTCAAAGCTCAAGTGCGAGGTGTTCTCTAACCCTACTCATCTTTTTACAGTTCTTCATTGCATATCATATCTTTTTTGTTGCATTGAGGACAATGCATGAATCAAGTTGGGACGTGAGGTGCACCATTTGTATGATACACCAATGGTTGTGGACATTTTTGTTGATAATACCAATTTTTGTGCTGAAAATTCACCTTTCACATATCATACACATTTTTGTTTACATTAGTTACAAATTATGAAAAAATTTTGAATTTTTTTTTGTGAAAATATCTGAATGTTTATCTGTATTCCCTTATTTAGAGTGTTATGGGTTGTTGATATGTTGATCTTTGCGTTGAATTTTGAATGCATGAACATATTATAGAAGTTCATCCTATACTTGTGAAGACCCTGGTCCATTACCGGACCCCTGTCTTCCAAGGGCATTCCTCCCATTACCGGGATATCCCGCCCTCCACCAAAGGATTTCGGCTGACCTGCGGGGCAACCCCCCACAGTAGCCTTTACCTCCGTCCCACATCGGGGAAAGAGTCGTCTCCCCACCCCCATATAAGCCGAAGCACAATATGGAAGCAGTACCCAAATAGCACTAGTGCTAGATGGGTACTGCTCTCATATGGTGCTTCGGCTTATATGGGGGTGGGGAGACGACTCTTTCCCCGATGTGGGACAGAGGTAAAGGCTACTGTGGGGCGAGTCCTGCAGGTTAGCCGAAATCCTTTGGTGGAGGGCGGGATATCCCGGTAATGGGAGGATTGCCCTTGGAAGACAGGGGTCCGGTAATGGACCAGGGTCTTCACACAAAAGGCGCCTTTTATGTGAAGACCCTGGTCCATTACCGGACCCCTGTCTTCCAAGGGCATTCCTCCCATTACCGGGATATCCCGCCCTCCACCAAAGGATTTCGGCTGACCTGCGGGGCAACCCCCCACAGTAGCCTTTACCTCTGTCCCACATCGGGGAAAGAGTCGTCTCCCCACCCCCATATAAGCCGAAGCACCATATGAGAGCAGTACCCAAATAGCACTGCTCTCATATGGTGCTTCGGCTTATATGGGGGTGGGGAGACGACTCTTTCCCCGATGTGGGACAGAGGTAAAGGCTACTGTGGGGGGTTGCCCCGCAGGTCAGCCGAAATCCTTTGGTGGAGGGCGGGATATCCCGGTAATGGGAGGAATGCCCTTGGAAGACAGGGGTCCGGTAATGGACCAGGGTCTTCACAATACTTGAGTATCATGTGTGCGTTGGCTTTTGAACTCACCCATAAGTGCACCTTGAATGTGTAATTTTGACAATTTATAGATTGAGTTCACATTTTAATGATTGATATACATAATAGAGATGAGTAAGGACCCATGATAGCTTTAGTGCTAATATTTGTTGGAGAGAACATACATTCACTCAAGGAACAATTTTTTAATTTTCAAATTTATTCAATAATCTCATTATGCTTGTTTTGGTTAGAGTGCATTTTGGTAGTTGACTGACTTGTCTTGAAATGCATAATGCCTCTCATGCTTATCTAGAGATGATCTTAGGTCGTCTTTGACTTACTTTGATCCTTAGCCTTTTTGTTGTGAAAGTTTTATCCCTAGTGCCATGATTGAGCCTTAATTGTAAATTTGTTTCCATGCCACACATTTGACCAAGCCTATGCAAAATGAAAAAATCTACCTCATCTTTGTTGTTCCTAGAGCTGAGTATGAGTGATCATAAAAGAGAATGAAGTATGGCGAAAACTCAACAAAAGGGATGAATGAAGTTGAATTCAAAGAGTTGAATGGAAAAGAATGAAAACTCAAGAAATGGAGAAAAAGGGTGAAAAGAAGAAAAGAATGACAAAACAAAAAGGAAAATGTTAAGGAAAAGAGAGGAAAAGAAACAAAGGGTGCGGTGCTGGTGTTAGACTGAAAAACCTATGAAAATGGAGATTTTTTTAAACAAAAGTCATTTACTCAGTACAACCCTCTTTGTTGTCCTCTATCTGTTGTTCATTTGCCTCGATATCACCCCAAGGCCTCATTACAACCCATGAAAGTCCTAAATGATCTAGAGAAGCATGGGGGATGCATACTTTTAAAGAAAAAGAGAAGTTGGTTTTGCTACGTAATGCCCTGACATTCCTTTCATGAGATTATGCCAAGGTTGTTTCATTTTCATGCATGAACTTCATTTTTGGATTATATGTGAGCATTCTCCTTTTTGTGCACAAGATTCTATATCACATACACATATGGAGAACATGCCAGGATAACTATAGTGTGATTCATTGTTGAGTGACACCCTTGGTGAGATTGCATCGAAACTTAATTTGGATAGCCAAAGTGAATGATAATTCCATTGAGTAAATGCTTAAATTACATGTCCATTTTCACACACACACTTTGAAAATAAATGTGTAGGTGCATACTCTAGACTAGCATTTATAGCCATAGTGATGCTCATGTGTGCTTGGTTAGGGTATTTGAATGATGTGTTAGGTAGCCTTATGCTTGCGGGATAGGGGAATATTGCACAACTTTTGATATTTGATAAGATTTAGGAATGCCCTTATTATTTGAATCTATGTTTTCCATTTCGATAGTTAAAATTAGAAATCCATGTCATGTATTTTTGAAAACATCAAAATTTTAAATCATGTTGCAATGTTGGAAATGACTTTGGGCATGATAAATCAATTGTGGTTTGACTTGATCCAAAATATGTACAACCAAGTGCAAGCGGTCAAGTTGTAGTAATAATCCGGTTAAGTCTGAAGCCAAATCCACAAGGAACTATTGTCGATGTTTAGAAGTAAGTAGTGATAGAGACCAAGTAACTGGAACCTCTTGAGATTTGAAGTTAGGGGATTTTCTGGATAGAATATAAGATTCTTTCCAAGGGATTTTCTAGACAAAATGTAAGAATTTATTAAATGTAATAGTCACCTTTTTGCTTGAGGATCTGGACATATTGTTAATCATCCAGTTTATTGTACTCGTGCTTGATAACTCAATTAACCCCTGTGTCAACATAAAGTTAATCGGAAGATAAAGATAGATTGTGAGAATTAAGAGCATTATTCCGATGTCTTTGTAGAGGTCTACAAGAATTGTCTGTGTTGAGACTCAACCCATCTACAAACAAGCAAGTGTCTCTACAAGACATCCAACCATTACTTTAGTATTCCATTCTTTAAATAAACACAATAATGGTGAAGATTGAACTGTAATCATGAAGATCTAGCCTAGGTACTTGCGTTGAACCAATGGGTCTTTCTATGCAAGAGTCATTCATGTCATAGAAAGAACCCACAGTTATACAAAGTACCTTAGTTTTGCTAGATGCATTCAATCATTCAATAAAGTGAATGATGTTCATCCCTCCAAGTAGAGGAGTTACAAAGTAAAACACACTAAACAAGGAGCTGATCTTTGACGAAGAATGAGTGAATCACGTTCCACCTTTCACGGCTTTAGTAAAGCTCTAGAAAAAGTGGAAGAGTTTCACTCCTCTAAGGGAATAAGGAAGCTCAAACAATGGAAGTAAATGAAACTAATAATGCAAGTAGAAGAAAGCTAGTCACTTTTGGAGGGTTTCCACCTCCACCAAAAAATGATCTATCTTCCTTTATGCAAGTAAATGTAAATCTAAATCAAACTTTACAACTAGCTTTACAAGTGTGTTGGTCTAGTCTCCAAGTCAAAGTCTAGGCTCTCCTTTGAAGCTCTCACAATGAGAGTATTTATAGGCAAAGAGGAGGGGGCAAGGGAGGGTGGAGGAATAGTGCAAGGCCTTGAAAGTCCACATGAAAGTCCCAATGTCCAGATATAAAAATAACCACTCTGCAGCCTATCTAGAGATAACGTTTGAACATTGTTTGGCGTTCGAACATTTTACTATGTCTTTGCTTAATGGGCATTCGAACGCCAGATGGAGTTTGAACCTTCTACTCGAGTGGCTTGTGAGAGTAACTACAACATGCCTTGTATCATTGCCTTTGGACTTAGCAACCTAGTCCTTAATAATGCAAGACAACGTTCGAACATGGATTAGTGTTTGAACATGGAACTCAAGTACCTCTGTGCTTTCCTTTGTAGCTGCAACATACCTTGTATCAACACTTCAATAGTCTGATCTTTCAATAATTCAGGACAACATTTGAACATGGATTGATGTTCAAACATTCACGCCTTGATTCAAGCTTCTCCAATTTTCTCCCCCAATATGCTAGTGTTGCATTATAGTTTGGTAGTTGTTGCCTTTGGGCCCTTATACACTTTATGACCTGAAATATCATCATTTAAATTTCATCAACGTATAATTAGTCTTAAAAAGGCATAGTGATATGATAATGTTAACTACTAATCACCCCCCTAAGCTAAATTTTGCTGGACTCTAGTAATATAACAAAAATTAAATGCAAATTTATTTACAATGCCATTTTTGTAGGTGATCCGGTTGCATTTAGCATATGCAACAAGCCGTTGAACCACTAGGTTTACCCTAGTAGACGAGTATTCTCTCGTGAGGGTTTTCTGTGAAGTTACCCACAAACTTCAGTCGAACAGATGTGTATATGAGATGGTTGATTAAAGTGAGTTAGCATCATGGTCGTTGGGACACCCAATCCTCAATCTTGACTTATCTCCCACACACTCCTCTTTCATTGGTATTTACTCTATGCAAAAATTAACATCTGTCACATTGGCATTTAAAATTCTTGATGTAGTCAGAATAATCATTCTACTAACAGGAATTGTTATATAACAAACATTCCACTTGATTCGCATTTTTTAGTGATCGGATTGATATTATACACCCAAGTATAAGTGGTTGAATTGTAGTTTTCTCGATTTTAAGTCCAAGTATCGATCCCACAAAGAGTTTTAATAATTTGGAAACGAAATAAAATAGTTAAGTTGCTAATTTGAATAGGACAACATGCGATAGCTTGTGATGTGAGCTTAGATTGATAACTAGTCTAAGCAAACATTTATGTGCAGATAGAGTAAAACAATAATAATAGGTATCCTTCAGTTCAAGAATCCCATATGCATTATATTGGTTAAATACTGGAAATGCTACCTTACAGCAATTAACTTCCATTACTGGCAAGTCAACTGGTAGGTCTGATGTATATAAACCATCACACATCAACTTCTTAGGTTAGCTGGTGGTATCCATGACAATTGATTAATCCAAGCAAACCATATGGACAAGGCATTCATGAGGAATACTTGAATTATTCATTTGTCTTCATAATAGTAGGTGCGTACATAATAAACCATAACACAACCACTTCTTAGGTCAACTGGTGGTATTATTTATAACACAACACCTGTAAACCCCACACTTTTATCTTTACATATGTATATAGCTTTATATAGCAAGTAATTATTTCTTTTGAAATGTTAATATGAAAAAATTCGAGTAAATAGTAGTTAAAACTTAGTTTTAGCTTGGAAATATATGAAATCGTTGTAATAGAACTTCTACTAACTAGGTTTGACGTACAAATGTATGTGGTATAAGTTTGGAATGGTTTTGGATGGTTTTAGAATGGATTGGAATGGGTTGAAAATGAAGAAGGAAGGATTTGTAGAAAAACAAGCAAAACCTTCCGGAAGGTCGATGAAAAACCTGTCGGAAGTTTAAGGTAAATGCTAATCCAGTGGACAAAACCTTCTGGAAGGTTGATGAAAACCTTCCAGACGGTTAAAGTAATGTCCTTCTTAAAGGATAATGGAAAAGTTTGCCCAGTAGGCAGACCTTCCTGAAAGTCGATGAAAAACCTTCTAGAAGGTTTTCCAAAAATAGGAATTTTTAAGTCGCGAAACATCCGATTTTCCTTCCACTATAAATACTTAACAACAACTCATTTAGCCCCATTTCAACACTTATAACCCTAGAAAGTCCGAGAGAGGAAGAAAGGAGGAGAAAAACAAGAGATTAAGAGTGGATTCAAGTTGGGGAAAGATCAAATCTCAAGTTCTTCACACAAAAAATAAGGAAGAAGAAGGTAGGGGTTTTCTTCCTATTACCTTACATTGAGGCTAGGGTTTACTTATATATATTCTTTTGACTCTAAATCTTATTTATTTGTTTGTAAATCATTGATTCTTGATATTCTTGCAAATACTATCATGTTTTAAACAAATCTATGGTGGGATAACCATTAAATCTCTTCTTCTTGACTCAAAACTCTAGTTTTCAAGAGAAATAGATTTTTCTCTTGATTTTTACTTTGTTCTTGATTTCAAAATTTTAGTGCTTTATATTGAACCAAAAAATGGTATTTTATGATGATCTCTTGTATATTTTCTTAAATTGTTCTATTGGGATACTACTTGTGAAATTTGAGAATTTTTGAATGTAATTGTGATAGGAGAAATTGATTGCATATTGTATTTCTTGTGGATGTTTGGATGACCATGGGTAGCCATTGACCGGATATCGTAGAGTGGGTTAGATGCGTTTCTTACTCCGTGTAGGTTTGAAGATTCCCTATCACTCGTAGTGGGGTTGGTGCCTTGTGAGGACCAAACCACTATTCGCTCACGGGTACCGAGGAGAAGGGGTAGTATACTATTCCTGGGTTGGATTCGTTACTGCCATGAGTTGGTATATGCCCTTCCTAAAGGTTGGATATCCTTGCGAGGATTTAGGTGTGTGTTTGTGGACCAGGATATTCTTGATGTGTTTATTCATACGGATCATGCATCATACCTGAGATACGAATACAAGTTGTGGGTTTATGGTTTATTGTACCATAAAAGGTTTTCTATAAGAGCTTGTGGAGGTATGGGACTCTACAAGAACTTGTGGGAAATGGTTTATGGTTGGAAATGGTTTATTGTACTAGAAACAGTTTTCTACAAGAGCTTATGGAAGTATGGGATTCTACAAAACTTGTGGGAAATGGTTTATGGTTGAAAATGATTTGTTATTTGTAATTTAGCATTATTACTTCACTTAATTTATTGCTATTGTGTAAACTTGAGATCTATTGAAATGTTCCTGTTCTCTTTCAAAAAATTAATATACGATATGTGCGAAATGAGACCGACTTGTTTTACATGTTTTCTAAATCTTGCTCGAGTTTGGGAGAAATGTTGCTACAGAGCTTAGTGCTCACCCCC
>CAUOFW020008884.1:0-15236 GCA_963454935.2 Ilex paraguariensis | reverse complement strand
ATGATTTTTATACAACCTACCTCACTAATTATAAGGAGAATGTATCCACCTTGAAGGTACGCGTATCCAAGGTGTATCCGACAAGCAACCAACAATGACAAATATTTTATTAATTATTTGATACGCAACACGTATCTGCGAGTATCAAATGAGTATCGGTATCCAATCTGATATCCAATTCATATCAGATAAGGATACGTCACCCCAATCAAAGTATCCATGCTTCATAGATGGTAACTAACAGATTGCTCAGACACTCACCATACCTCCTCTAATGGTCCAAAGTACACATCTCAAACATGGCATCCAGTACACAGTTGCCATGATTATGGCCACAAACAAAGCAGCCAAAAACGCAGAGGGGAGGAGGAATTAAGGAATTACTTCAAGCATGAAGTGATGCTAAGCACTATGGCGTAGCATGGAATCGGATGTTAATTTCGTGATACAAAGACTACTCAAATATATCCAGATTTTGCTATTGAAGAGAACTATAGCATAAGAAATTTGCTACCAAAAGATATTAACATAAGAAAGAAAATGAAGAAAAAGTATCAGGAATAAAAACGGATATGAAGTGATGTTAGTCCAGCATAATTACTGAACTCATAGTGAACACTATAAAGGGGTTGAAAAAGGGGATAGACAGACAAGTATATGGTTCAAGGTCCCGGTATCAGCCATCGACTCATAGAGATCTGAAACACATTGGTCGCGGCGTCGCGTTGTGGTATTGAGCGATACGACCTACAAGAAATGTTGAATATGACGAAAGATGCAAGTCATATCGCAGCGTCATGGAATCATATCAGTCGATTCGGTGACGACAACTCAGCGACTCAGGATTGACTCGAATACAAATCGGATGACTCGGCTGAGTCGGGCAAGACTCGGTGTTTATACGTATCGTGTAATAAAATCGTCTCGGCAGGTGTCGAATCGGTTATGACTTGGCCGATTCGTATCGGTATCGGCCGATACTTTGAATGGGAAGAGAGAGGTCTCCTCCTTGAGTCGAATTTGTTGGAAACTTGTTTCTCCTCTTCATATTAGTATCATCTACAGAAAAAATTCTTTTCCCAGTTAAGTTAGAGAGATGTAGCTGATATGCCAAGTTATTACAGTGCAAGACCATTACCATTGCTTGTCTTCTAGTTTGATCCTCACTACAGCAGTTCATGCAGATAACAGGACAAATCGAACAGCACAATGTATAGAAAAGAATTTTATGTGAGAGTATTGTGTGCTAAGCATGTACAATAGATGTTATGCATAAACAGGACAGACCATGACAAACTGATTCTCCTCCCTAACCAAAAAGATGTGGATGTACTACGCGTGCCTTTAATGATGGACATCATTATACGAAACAGTGCATGAGTAGGCAACAATCTGTAATTCAATGAGCAGATATAACTTTGAAGGAAACCAATTTTGCTAACATATGATCAGAGAGCAACTTCTCTCTTACCTTCCAACTTCTGTATGGTGTGACTCATTGACTTCATCTCCCGTACTTGCACATCTAAAAGATCCATAAGTTCCTTGAAGCATCTCTTCTCTGACAAGGATGAAATAAATCTTATCAATTATGAAGGTTCCATGTTTGAGGAAGTGTGAAAGTTATCATTCATTCATTTTAGTAAAGAATTCAAACAATAATAACCTAGAAAAAAAAAACCAAAACATTCTGTTACTTAATGTCGAGAATCCTAGTGATAAAACAAGCAAAAATCCAATAAACCTACCTTCAGTTTTTGAAACCAACATTTCGTGGCTTGCTCGTGCCACATCAGCAGCTGCAGCTGCAGCAGCTTTCGCAGCAGCAGCAGCTTCTTCTGCCACACTTGGTTTTGAGTTTTGTTTTTCCACAGGATCCTCATCTTCTTCCATTGCAACCTTGCGAATCCATGATTTCAACCTGGGAATGATAGTGTTCTGAAACGGGAAAGTTCCATTTGATAGTTTGATTGAGTTTAGACAATTTTGTGAAAAGCAAAAGAAAACAACAGATTAAATTCTATGGTATTAGGATACTTGAGTATGGAATTGTACACATGAAAAACACACCAACAAAAGCAGAACATGCTGAAGGTACATCATTGTCCAAACAGAATAATAGGATCAAATAACATAATAGCACAGAACCTCTTCATAAATACCTTAAAAAGTACAGCTGTTCCTGCTCCGGAAACAGCAAGTAATCCTACAGCAAGAAGAGCATGGGACCAGTGGAATCTGGACAAGGTTCCTACTTTAGAAATGGCACCAGGAGGAGCGACTACTGCAGGCTGCAGACTTCGACTTGGGTCTTGTGGTTGAATATTCGACGAAGACTTCATCTGACCATCTGTTATCAACATTGCAAAGCAGGTATAACATGATTGGTGTGAGGGTCGAGGAGTAGAACCACAGTTAGAACATCCCAATTTGACACAAATGCTTATTACCTTGATCTGTACCAGCTGGTTGCACATTTGAAATGGTCGGGGCTGGATCCTGCCATTTACACAAAATGTCAACCTCAATACTTCTGAACACCCTACACTTATTGATAACATTGAGGACAAAAAATGTTTCGGATGATGATTCTATGCTGGGTTCAAATAACGTACACACAGAAGAGAGGAAGAGAGGGGGGGGGGGGGGGAGAGAGAGAGAGAGAGAGAGAGATGTGACCAAAAAAGGATAACTTGCTTACAGGCACACGACGAAAGGCTTCATCTATCTCCTCCTTGGTGAGGCCCTTCCTCTCAAGAAAGGATCGCCTATAAACGACTGGAGACCCCCTCACTTTTGGGTGTGAAAGGAACTTGACAGCATTTTGCACTTGATCCTCTCGCATCGGCTCTGAGTTCACAAACACAGACGGGGAAGAATTTACCTGAGTAGCCTCTGCCATATTTTTCTGATCCTCAAGTGTTGTTTGTACAACCTCTGAAGCTAACGTTAAGAAAAAAAAATTAATTCTCAGAGATGGTGAAGAATCGAATAAATTTTGCAAAAAAAGGAAGTGGTAACTTTAAAGGAATATATTTCATACTATGGACCATCTTCCTCAATTCACTTGTGACTATATATGGCTACAGGAGCTACAGTAATTTTATAGAAGTTGGTCCAAACTAGATAATATGCAGAAAAACCAACAACAACATGAATTAAAAATGAGAAAACTTCTACTAGTAGCGACAATCTATTAGGATGTCAACTAAGTCGTGATGTGTCATGGTCATGTTGCGACATTTCAAGTTATATCATTTTGGGTTTCATATTGTGTTCGTGTCATATTTGTGTTGATAAAAAAAACATTGCATTTTGACACACATTCATTCAATATTAAATCAAGAAAATAATTTTATAAAAAACATACATTTTCTTCTTACAATACTAAGCACTATTATTCATGTCCAATAATAACTCAACCCATTTACTATTCTTTCTAATTGATCGTTTTTGTTGGATTCATGTTGTGTCATGCCCGCGTTAAATTGTAAAATTAAGCATCCTAAAAAGCATAGTTATTTTCAATCATTGTTTGCTCTAAAGACTCAAACAAGGTCAAAAGGAATCTGAAGTTCTGAAAAACAGTGTGAGAGTAAATCCAAGCAAATACAAATGCAACAGTCAAAACAGAACCCATAATCAACACTCGAGCTTGAACAGTAATTATCTTAATTCTCTGTTCTTTCTCATATTGCCAGGTGTCTCTTTTAGTATAACCATGGGAAGTGCATCGAAAAAACTTTTGCTTATGAGGCCAAGCTGAGATATAGGGCAAAATATTTGTGGTTATTTCATTCCAATCCTCAATTGGATGGAATTACACGAGTTTGACTGACTATGGGTTTTTAATTCATAATTTCATTCCCATTGCTAAAATTAAAAGTTTTACCAAAATTTAACCAATCAATTCCTGGAGGTTTTCATTTATACACAGTTTAGGTCTAGCATTGTTGCTTTTAAGCTAAAGGTAATGCAACTCCGTGCTCTTATTTCAATGACTGTCAAAACTTGGGTGAAAGAATAATAATAAACTTATGGATTCTGTTAAAAAGTAGCAAAATTTCAAGACCACCAACTCATAAACTACATCAAATGAAAAATCCCATATAGTAAACAAGTTGGACATGTATAAGCCACTTGAAACGAACGCAAATTAGGCAAAATGCTCCATTTAATCATTGAGAAATCGCATATAAAGCGAGAATAAGTAAAATTGGGGTTACATATATTGTATCCTTTGCGAAACTCTGCCCAACGATTTCTAATGTAAACTACTTAGATTAATTGATGCAGGTTTTTTCAAATCTTTCTCGTAATCCAAAGAGATAGTTTAGTCGAAAGTCAAATTTTCAAAAAAGCACCAAAGATTTAATACGGAAAGTCACACCTGGGTTTTGGGGTTTGTTGTCCGTCGGAGCCGGAGGAGCTGAGGAGGATTGAGTCGCCATAATCACTCTGCTTTTAGCTGAATTTCTCAAAAAGAAAGGATGATCAAGAAGAAAAAGAAAAAATTCTTCGAACAATGATTATCAGGGCTTTACCAAAGAAGATGAAGATGACAGAATGATCAGAGACGGTTAGAGATACAGAGAGAGTTTTTGCTCATCTCGAAGCGCGTTAATGGAACTACACAGCAGTCAAAAAGTGCCAAAAATTGGTTCAGATAATATGAGCTCAGTAGCACTACCCACCCTCTCCGTCTTCGCCGCCTGTCTCCTCTGTCTGTCATTCTCTCTGATTATAATTTGTTACGATAAATTACGCCTGGACTCTCTGAAATTTATTACTTGATCATTCAGACCTGTAATATTTAACAAATTACACTAAAATCCCTTAAAAATATTTGCCCGTCTATTATTGATATATCAGTATTATTGACATGGTATAATCCTATAAGAAAAGAGCAAAAAAGATAAAATAAGTGGAAGGTTATGAGTTTTAGTGAAGTCCATTTACTAACGTATTTAAATGGTAATAGATTGTTACATCACGTGATATTATTGACATGATATACCAACAATATTCAATATTTTTTCCACAACACCCCCTTGCTATTAACATTCCTTTGTTATGGGTTAGGCCCCTTGCCATTTACAAAATCATTGAAGGATCATTCAATTTGCTAATGTGGATAGATCCTCCCCCATGAAAAATGAATTGAAAGATGTTCTAATTATTTTGTAATTGGAGAGAAGGCTATTATGAATTGGAGTATGCTCCAATTATTTTGTAATTAGACAACTTCTACTCTCAACTTATTATACCATTATTAAAAATTTACTTATTAATATACTAAATTGATATTTTATAAACAAAATTAAATACAAAGTAATTAATAAAGAAGGTCTGAACTTCAAAATGTGAAGTGGTTACCAAAAAGTTGGTAATTGTTACATCAATCACATGTTGAAATTCAATTACATATGAATTTAAATAATTCAAAATTATGACAAAATAGGATTTGTGGAGAGAAAGTTCTTCAAGCACTTCCCGTTTCTCCTAAATTGATTATTTTAATATATAGTACAACTAATAGTCGTTTCGTGTTATGCACATAATTTGTAATATTTCTTCATCGCCACCGTCATCCATACTCCCACACCACCACCCCTGTACCCCCACCGATCCTCACATGATTAAAAATTACTTACTAATGTGCTTAATTGATAATTTTTCAAAACTTAAATGTAAAGTAGTTAATAGAGATGAAAATGGTTACAAAGACCACATGTTGAAATTTGTTCTTTGTGATATTTCAAATATAATAAAATCACTTATTAAAATTTTTGATTTAAAATATGTAATGTATAACAAAATAGTAACAATCAAGTGTGAAACAATTATACAGAAAATTGAAACAGTTACAGAAGGACTAACGAAATAGTTACAATAATCTTAACGAAACAGTTACGCCTAATTGTTTGTCAAACTAATATAAATATTAACTCGATTGTAGAACAGGAACTGTTATTGAACTTTATGTACATCAAAGCTAATGTTTGACATAATGTCCTTAAAACAGATTTCGTCCCCACACATAGTACTTGTGAAATATAAAACGTCTGTCTTGTAAGATACAATGATCTTCATACAAGTAGAAGTAGAACTTCAATCTACTCGTCCAATACTCTCCAAATACAGACTGTTTTAATATTGTTTGAGACTGCCTTAAATGACTAAGAATGTATAAGATGAATTAGATGTAAAATGATTATATAACTGGGTTATTTATAGGGAGAATGGTGACTGATGCAACCCAGCAGTCACATGCAGGCAGAAGACACCAATTGTATAACTGTTCTCTATGAACAAATACAACTCAAATTTCAGATTTGAGGGAAACAAAAAATTCGAACCAATGTGATCCAATGGATATCGAAAATTAAATTTTGGATTAAAAAATTTACGTCCTATTAATTAAACCAATTTTCTCTAAAAAGATAGAGCTTGGGTTTAAACCACGCCCACACCCAGCCGGTAGGGGCATGTGTGGCGGGCGACGCGCGCGAATGTGGTAGAATATGAACAATAATCAATTTTAGGCCGAATGGTTTTCTTTGATCCATTCGACACATGCAATTTCTTTTCTATTGATGTGCCCTACAATTTGTACTTGAATTCCTTTTGTATCTGCTTGTTCAGTTAATTCAATAGCTTTTTTCATTGCTTTGCGAAATGAAACTCTATTTTTTAATTGGCCGACTATAAATTTTGCAAGTGGGTTTCTATAAGAAGGCATGTAGGCCCTTGTTCTGCTCATAAAATTGTGGTAGTCCTTGAGGCCCAATTCCATAGAACAAATTTGGTTTTCTATATGCTCATGTAGAATTTTTTCCTCAACCAATATGAGATTGATGTCAAATCCTACATTGTACAACCTTTATTTTCACATTTTAAGAGGGTCTTGGAGCCTATTTTCTCATTCATTTCTTACTCAATTTGAGCAAATAAATATATTGCATTATTCTCCTAACGGAGTGGAATATGAACCCACAAAAATTTACTTGAAACAACGAACAGGTCCCATTTTAATTTAAACTCAAAATCGACCAAAAAATTAGTTTTTACACTTAAAAAACCGTTTTGATCCAACAAAATTCAATTGGAGAAGCCAACTAAATAATTCAATCTTAGGAGAAAATAGAATTTGGGGAGGGAAAGTTTCCCAAACACTATCTCTCCAAAATTGATACTTTTATTATATAACTAGTGGTCGCTTCGTATGATTTGCAGAATTTGTAATACCATTTTATTGTCACTGTCAGCTCTACTCTCACCCCACCTGCACTTATACTCCCACTCCATCCTAACATTATTAGAAATTAATTACTAATATGTTTAGATATTAGAAAAGAATACAAATGTAAAGTAGTTAATTAAGATAATGAAAATTCAAATTTGAAATAGCTATTAAAAAGTTGTGAGTGGTTCATAGGCCAAATGTCGAAATTCAATTGGAGGAGGCTAATTATAAAATTCAAAATTAAGAGAAAATTGGATTGAGGATGAATTTTTTTTCAAAACTCTCACCTAAATTGATTTTTTAGTATATAGTATTAGTGGTCACCCCTTGTGATGCACAAAATTTGTAATATCTCTTCATTGTTATCATTATTGTCATCACCACCCCTATTCTTACCCCAATTATTTGTCATCACCACCCCTATTCTTACCCCACTCCAGCCCACCATCACCCATACCCTCATCTCTTCCTAACATTATTAAAATTTTACTTACTAATGCGCTAAATTAATATTTTTATAAAAATTTAAATGTAAAGTAGTTAATAAATATGATAATAAATTCAAATGAGTAGTAATTATTAAAAAAGTTTGAAGTGATTACATAAGCCAAATATTGGAATTTAATCGGAGAAAGTCAATTAAATAATTCAAAATTATGACAAATAGAATTTGGAGAGAAAAAGTTTCAAAGACTCTCACTCATAAGTTGATTCTTGGGATTTCAGGGGCAATAATTTTTTTTGAAAATATAGGACAAAAAGTACTATATTTAAAAATATCAGTAAAAAAATACACAATACATAGCAAAATGTCTAAACTATCCCTTTTGCATAAGGGAATAGATTCCTAAATATTTGCCTACACATCCAAAACATCAGGGATATCAATTGATACCCATAAACTCCTTCAATATCACTGGAAAACCTCCATTCTTCAAAGATTGATGAAAAAACTTTCATTCTTTTCAAAACGTCTTGTTAATCGTTGAAGAAGAAGTGAAAATCACTGTGAATAAGTTATGTGTTTTTTGATGGGTTCACTGTAAATAAGTGAAAATTTATGTAATAGACGGTGATGACTAAATCGAACTTCATCAATGAAGAAGAAGGCTTACATTATGGTGAAGAACGACAATTGAGCTTGTTGAAGGTTTTGGAAAAGAAGTTAATAATTCAAGAAAAACGTTGTTTCTCCCAACATTTTTTTTATATACTTTTTTTTTCCTTCAACTACCTTTTTGTTTTTGGTGCTTGGTACTACATGCACACCAAGTGTTCGATCATTTGCCAAAAAAAAAAAAAAGAACCAATGAGGTCATATACAACTGTATTATCAGAACAGACCTTACCTGTTATCATCACCTCCTCCCAGCTCTAATTCCACCACAAACACAATTCACCACCCTCTTTTGTTTGTTTGTGATACTATGTAATCTTATTTACATTAAATTTAGTTATTCATGATGTGTATTGTGCAATGTGTCATGTCAATGTATGTAGTGTGATATTGGTTTGTAACAATATGACATAGATATCAGTGTGACATTGACTTGTATCAGTGTGATAATGTGACATGTACCACTGTGTCAATACGACATGTATCATTTCTATTTATAAACACATCGAATATCACACATATAAATTTAAATTTAAAATATCCATGGAAAAAAATACTCAAAACAACCAATGATATTGTATAAGGTGAAAAAATATATTCCTTATTACGATTTATAAAAAAACAAAAAAAACAAAAAAATATACAAATATAGAGAAGACATGAATGTTTGAATAACTTTAGTTGAATGAAAGAGGAAGATATAATTTAAATTCAAAAAATATATAACATAAAATTAGGAAACTGAATCCCTAATATAACTTCTATATTTGTTTCCCATTAATAAAGGAAAATGACAATTTCATAAGAGAAAAAATTACAATTTAACAAAAGTGTACCGCTTTACCAAATATTTACACATAAAGATATTTATATACATATATTTTATATTGAAGTATTTTTACATAAATAAATATAAAATAGTGTATTTTTTCACAATTTTCCCTTGATTCTATTTGTACCGTAGAAATTTGAATATGGATAAGGATGCCCAACCGCTGGGTCCTAGGAAACCCTGCCCAAAACTCAACCCACAATATTCAGGGCTTGAAATGCAACGTAGGCTCATGGGGTTGCGTCAGGGCTTGAAAAGTTGACCCAATCAAGTTCTTGGTTGGGCCAAGTCTGAGGTGAAAATAGCATGGCCTGGTCCGGCCGACCTAGTTCATTATTATTTATTTAAGGGTAAATTGTAGAAAGGTACACCAAATTAGATTTATTTGTCAAAAAGTATACACTAAAAATGTAGGGTTATTAAGTACTAATTTTGATACTAATTTGTATCGAAGTACATAATTTGAATTTATCTATTTTTATAGTGACATTTTTACCCTTCATTAATCCTTGTGTATTTAATGCACCATTTTTTTTTGAAAAGTGATGCATTAAACATCTCCTAATTTTATGGGAGAATTTTAATACATATTTATATATACACGTTTTTATATATACATAAATACATATTTTTATATATATTTGTATATACATATATATATATATATATATATATATATATATATATATATATATATATAAATATATATATATACTTATATACGCATGTATGTATATACTTGTTGTTAAATCTCTATCTAAATTTTGAATTATCTTTTAATGCACCTTGATTCATGCATTTTTTTTTAGAAAGTGATTTTATTTTTAAATTAATTTAATATCCGAATAGTGTAACAATAACAGTGTAACACTAACAATGTAACAGTATAACAATAATAGTGTAACAAGTTACTTACATAAAATATTATACTATTACATTTTGTCAAACATATAGTTTCATATAATTTCATTCAAAATAGTTCATTTCCGTTTTGAATTCGTTACCATATACACAAAACTACTGAATACTGTTTTTGTTAGAGTGCATTTGTTACACTGTCTTTGTTACAGTGTATTTGTTATACTATTACATTATTCAGATATTAAATTAATTTAAAAATAAAACTATTTTTCAAAAAAAAAAAATGCTTGAATTAAGGTGCATTAAATATAATTTGAATACAAAATCACTTTTAAAAAAAAAATACGCATAAATCAAGGTGTATTAAAAATAATTCAAAATTTAAATAAGAGATTTAACAACAAATATATACGTGTATATAAACAAGTATACACGCGTATATATATATTTACATATATTAACAAATATACATGAATCAAAGTGTATTAACTACGTATTAATATGTATTAACAAACACACATGAATCAATGTGCATTAAAGATAAGAGATTTTGAATTAAATGACCCTAAAATAGACATTTATGTCTTTTTAACTCACATTTTATTTTATATACTTTTTACGAAATAAGTCTAATAAGGTGTATTTGCTGCTTCCAAAGAACCCTTCATTTAAATGCTTTATTGTAATATATTAATTGCATTTCAAACATTGAATATAGCAGTAGTATTTTACTTTTAGGCATGGAAAAATGTACATCAAAATCATTGATAGTCCGGATAAAAAACATGTCAACTATGTTTGAGTTCTCAATGGAAAAAGTTACATTGCACTTTGGTTTTCCTTCAATTTTCAAAGTAAACATGTAGTGGGTATTAATTAGTCTTTCATAACTTATTGCTACAGACATTCAGCCCATGAATTTGTATAAAGGTGCTGTGAGTTCAACGATTTTTGGATTGGGACCCTGACAAATCTTCACTATTGTCATGTAGTGTCATTATTTCATAACAAATTAATGTGTAGGCAAGTAAACTACTCATTCGAGCTCAGCTACTGATCACTGTGATTTGACTTGAATTAGAACATGTTTTTAAAAGGATTAAGGGAGATGAGAAAGAATTGAACTTGAAACCATTAAATTACCAAATGATAGACTCAACCACTGAACTATTTCTAAGTGTCACCATTTCACCCAATATTTATCTTATCCCGTGATCATTGTAATGGCTTCCGACGGCACAGTGATTCCAAATTTGCTTTAACCTACGTAGTATAAAAGATTGCTCTATCTCTAGTGCATTGTCATCACATATGAGAGAACCATGTCCTCGCTGCTGATATCAGTGTATTCTCCGCCAAAAATGTCCTCCATCACTTTGCCTCTTTTCATTCGTTCTTTTTGTCAACTTTTTTTCCTTCTTTATGTACATTTTACTTCTAATTATTCGATAGAAAAACTTTACATTGTTTACCTAGTAGCATACTAACAAAATTTTGGGGCGAATTATGAATCAATGTAATTTGAAAATTTGAGGTTGATCCTAAAAAACATGTGATCATTCCCAAGTTTTTCTTTTAATTGAATCAATCCTAACTCGATCTCCGTCAAATTGTAACTTGGCTAGTTTTTATACATGTTGAGGAAGACATGTTGGTCACAAACTCATCCAAGAAATATGTTGTTCATAATTCCGAGAGATGTGAGAGTCTTGTCTCTCGAGGTGTGAGAGGCTTTTCTTTTAAACTAGTTAGTTTTGTTATGATCGTGAGAGTCTGAGGGTAATGAAGTACGCCTTGAACAATGTAAGTGAGTGGTTAAAAGAGACTGATATGCGTATCTATGTCGATGGTACTCAAAGGTTTGAGTATGATAAGTGGATGAGATGGAAAGAAATCAAACTATCTATTAATGAAGGAGCCAACCAGTGGACACAAAGGTACGTAGAGAGGGAAAATACTCTTAGGCCAGATAGTAATGAATGTCCTGCAATGGACAAGTAATACAAGTATTTATAGCGTAGTATTGAACAAGTTGGGCTACCCATCATTGCCCTTTGACACCTACGCCAATATATAACTACCTCGATTGTGACTATATCAGTGGCCGCACACCACGAGCCATGTGTCCTAATATTAATTAGGCGTGATATTTTCTAGAATGCGATCTAAACTTGGCCCCCAATGAGAGTGCATCAACTGAGGCAAAAAGAGGGCTTCAAAGGTCAATGACCTTGACTGGTTATTGCGGGAGAACTATATTTGCGATGCCCCCAACATACTCCTACTCTAGGTTCTCCTTTCGCTCTCTGAACCCTTCATTGAGACTTTTGTCAAAGTGCCCAATAGAAGAAACTCACATAATTTCGGTCCTTCCGCCACCAATATACATGTCCCATTATCTCATACATTGGTCTGAACTAACGACCCTAGTTACCTTAAAAGTCCCTATGGACCACAATCAAGCACATCTTAGTGGACAATGAACAATATACTGGGAGGCCTACTCGAGCAGATTAAACTTTTGAAACCTTGCCTAGACTAAGGTTGACAATCATGTTTGTCCGCCTCCTTCGCTTAGTGCTCCCTTAAGGAGGACAATATTGCATTGTCCCTCGATGGAGACCACTCCTCTTAGTCCAATAGGCTAGTCGGGCAACAATGTCCCATAGGTTAAGGATACCAATTTTATCGGCATGTGCAATCCAAGCTCATGTCTTGTTTCTGCAATGAGAAAGACAAATCATGTCAAGGTTGTTCCCAAACCTCCATGGTGTCACTCTTGTTCATTCTTGATCGAGGTTTCATTTTGTCATTTTCGATGTGATGAGGATGTAATTCGCCCTTTTGCGGTGCTTGATGCTTCTTGTGGCACTGCGTGCCTCCCTCGTCGCTGAAACGTTGTCGCTGCACTGTTATTCATACCAATCCTGGTAGACCTTGTTAGGTCCCACTGCCATGACAATTGATAATGATTTGTTATTTGTCCTTCCATAGGTGTGGACATGTATCCTAAATTTATCAGATACTACAAACTATATTCTACGATCGTGTTTTTTCTAAAATCATTTTTTTTTACTAATCAGAAAAAGAAAGGAAGAAAATTCTTATTGCATTGTTCCAATTGTGACATGCGAAAAGTTAATTGTTTATCTCTGAAACGTAACTTTCTGAGACAGTAGGGACCGAATCCATTGATTTCTTTCTATATACCTTTCTCAATGGCAATGAGTTTGCCCTTGGAAATGGGCGGATGCTTTTAGGAGGATATGTTTGAGCGAACAGATTTCGGACATTATAAAGTTAATTCAAGTACAGCAGTGTGAGACGTAATAGTTGAGAGGACAAAACGAAATAATTAGTGCCATGATTAAAGGGGTTGAAAGAGTATAATTTATTATCTCGAAAACAATTTGGTATTATATCTCTAAATTTTATAATTTTAATAGGCTTTTTTATAATTTTTATGAATTAATTTACAACAAAAACAGTGATTTACAATTTTTATGGGTGTTATGATTGATTGCAAGTTACTATAAAAATAATAAAAATATCCACAAAAATTATAAATAGCATCACGATACCATTTTGTCTATTCGGGGTACCGTAGACTACTTTCAAAAGTAATTTGCCTTAGGTTAGAGTGACTCAATTCGCTTTCGGTTCACACTAAACTGGCAGAGTGTTATATTGGACAGCAATACCACCAACCTTATTCTTTGTTGGTTTTGCACACCAGATAATTAATACAAATAATATTTGTTGAAAGATAAAAATTTAAAGATAGAAAAATAATAAAAACATGATACAAATATAAAACGTGATTTGATACATCATATCTACTTTGGTACACTGTACCTATATCCACGGACAAAAAATCTACATCGATATATTATTCACTAAAATCTGATCATCTGATAATTGATTACATAATAGTCAACCCTATTTATAAGGATAAAATGCTATAACTCAAACTTATTTAGATACAACTTAATCTTTATTTTTCCTATCACATGTATAACATACATCTTTATGGTATATTAAAACTCTTCCAATATAATCCTATTTCATATAAGATTCTCACATTGATTATCCAATAAATTCTCATTCATGATAACTAAGGAGTTTGAGTCAAATTCCAACAGTCTCATTTAAACCAAGCTCTTCAATTTTGGTCATGCTCAAGATCGATCTTATCACCCTTAATTCTGATTCACCAATTTTTTTTCAAGCACTACGTGCAAACCTGCTCTTCAGAGTCGCCAAAATCCTCTCTGTCTTTCAAGAGCCTGCGTCTTGACCTGTATCATTTGTGCATCTTTGCCCGCATCTTACATGCTCTTAGGAGATCTCAATGGTCAATGCTTCACCATTCAAAAGTAAAATATGCTTCTAGGAGACATTTTAGAGTCGACTTCCAACTCCGTTGGCTAAATAAAAACCCTCATAAAATAGATTGTTTGTGAATTGGTTTGGAGACATATCTTTTCTTTTACCCCCTGATCTACTTGATGTTGATACAGAGATACCTTTCTTGTCGCCCATTTTGATTAAGGTTAGTGAATTCACTCACCAACTACTATTTTTGGTCACCTCAGGTTAGGGGCTCCTATATGGTTTCTGCTTTCTTCTTTATAGATGTAAGCAATGGTGTCACTCCACTAGTACTCTGGGATTGGGAACCCCCAGTACAACCAAGACCACAATGTTGCACAGTACCTCTTGAATTCCTATCTTTGTGCTTTATTTTATTATTTTTCTTATCTTGAATTCCTATCTCCCAATAATTAGTATTAGTGCTAATAATTATTTGTTGTATAAAACAAACAAGTGGTATTAGAGAGTGGGTTGATGATCTGGCAGAACAATTAGAGTCAGCTTGATGATCCTGGTCCAACAATCAAAGTAGGTTGTTGATGATCTAATGATCAAATTGGTATTCATGTTGTAGAAGACTCCCATGCTCGTGCGTACAACGTGGTATAAAGGTTAATTTCATCCTACCTACGTACATTAAATAACTGATGATTCTAGTTGAATTCTTCAAGTGAATTAGCGTGTCAGTGCTAAAGATAATTCTTAAAGATTAAGACTTTTGAGTTGTAGCAATGTTAAGACAATGGTTTGTGATATATTAAACTGGCATCTACACAATAATGATTTGATGTCTCGTGGTTATGTTT
>CAUOFW020008883.1:0-15244 GCA_963454935.2 Ilex paraguariensis | reverse complement strand
CTAAATCTTTCCATAGTTTTTGTTAATACTAATTAAAGGTTTTTCTATTATTAAGATGTTTGTTTTTTTCTGTTTTGACAAACAGATCTTTAAGATTTTTTATATATTTAGATTTTAATTGAGGTTCTTCAATTTTACTGATTAAGTCAATTAAAATTTGTTCTTCAGTTTGTTCTGTGATTACTCTCACTGTTTTACAACAATTGTCATTACATCCTAATTTTATATCAGGTTCGCTCGTCGTAGATGGTGTAGAAGAATCAGGGGAATTATCAGAATTGTCTGAGTCTGAGTCTGAGTCTCCCGGATTATGAAGTCTGAAGATTTTTAGGATTTCTTCAGTCTCTTCAGTGGTTAGATTAAGTTTTTTTACTTCTTTTTTAATTGGGCAATCGGGACTTTTGTGACCCTTTTTCCCACAGTTATAACATGTTATAGTGTCTGTATTGGTATTTAACCAGTTAGACATTTTCCCTGTTTTCTTAGGTTTTGGTTTAATAGGCTTTTTGGATTTTTTATAAAATTTAGGTTTAGTGAGTAAATCTTTATTATGCTTATAATAAGATTTATTTTTTGAATATGACTTATGTTTTTTATGGGATTTGTGCTTAAGTTTTTTAGAGGTTGATGGTGCTACTGGAGGGAGACCATATTGTTCACAAAAATTCCCCATTTCATATATATATATATATATATATATATATATATATATATATATATATATATATATATATATATATATATATATATATATATATATTCTTGTTTCTTTCATCTGAATAGATAGAAAGAAAGTTGGCTCTTCTACCCCAACCCAAAGTCCTTGTGTCCAAGGAGGGTTTCAAGTTTTGCAAGACATTTGTACACCCTAGAGAGAAAACCTCAATGGAATGAAAGGGTTGTTTCTTATAAAATAAAATAAAAGTATATTTAAGACAAATAGCGCGACCACTTCTATTTTTCAACTTTAACAACGTATTCGTTTGAAGAATGTAAGTCATACTACTGCCAAGGGAAAAAAGACAAGTGGAGTTTTGTTTTTTATTTTGGTTTTGGGGGGGGATGGGGAAGAGAAATGAGACCACATTAGTTCCCCATGTTCCTTAAAACGAAGAATAATTTCAGCCAACAAATATGACCTAGTTCAACATGAACAGTAAAACATAACTCTGCAATCTCTATAGTTTGACACCTTTTCACATTTTAGGAAATCATCATCATCTGATTCATTCATTCTTTCCCTTTAATCTATGTATTTCCTTTTTAATTGGGAAAAAAAGCCAGTATGTGGATTAGATGAAGTGAACAAACTTTTAATGCATCAAAATCTTCGACAAGAATGACATCTCTACATCATGCTGTTGACCCGTTGATGGAATTGATACGAGTTTGACATAGACCTAAAAAAATATCAATTATTCTTTTTTCTTTAGAAAAGAAAACTAAAGGCTATGGACGATAATAGAACATTGAAATTTCATATTGAGACGAGAAAAAATAACAGAGTATACATTAAATCATCATATGAAAGTAAGTTGTATTGTAGCCACAGAAGGAGTATGAAACTTACAAAAGTTTGACGTCTCTTGTGCAATGGCAATGAAACAACAAGGGGATGAGTATGGTCCCTCACAAATTTTCTAACAACCCATCTACCAGGCCTCTCTCTCTTTACTAAGATCATAGCTGTACAACCTTCTCGACGCCCATCTCTCTTGTGACTTGCAACACTATCTACTCCATGATTATCAGAACCCCCTCTACATCCAAGTCCACGGGAAATAATTGACCCATCACGCTCTGACTTACGGGATGATAGGACACGGGTTACAAATCCTACCCTTATGGCATATTCATCATAAAATGCTCTGGCAGTTTCCTCCGATTCAAATAGCATACCCTCACATGGTTCTTGATTTCTGTCAGCTTCACACGAACTCAATTCCCCTCCTCCAGAAGTTTCTTTTCTTCTAATGCCATCATTATCAACTTCACATAAAACCAATTCCACTGCGCCAGAAGCTTCTATCCTTCCAGTACCAACATTGTCAGCTTCACACAAGATCATTTCCCCTCCACCAGTAGCTTCTACTCTTCCAGGTCCATCATTTTCAGCTTCACACAAGCTCAACCCCCTTTGGCTAGAAGCTTCTAATCTTCCAGTGCCATTGTTGTCAGCTTCACACAAACTAAATTCCCCTCGTATAGAAGCTTCTATTCTTCCAGTGTGACCGTCCATTGTAATATGAATATGTGCTGGGAAAAAAAACATTAAAAGTATAAACATCTGGAAAATTAAAAAGAAAAAATTACTTTCACATTGTGTGAAGAATGGCTCCTTTGTGTTGAGTAAGATGAGGATGAATTAATTCCATTTAGCACTTCCTCAAGTTCCTTAAAATGAAGAATAATTCCAGCCAATAAATATGACCTAGTTCTACACGAACAGCAAAAAAATGACTCTGCAATCTCTATAATTTAACACCTTTTCACATTTTAGGAAATCATCATTATCTGATTCATTCATTCTTTCACGTCAATCTATGTATTTCCTGTTTAATTGGGAAAAAGCTAGTATGCAAATTAGATGAGGTGAACAAACTTTTAATGCATCCAAAATTTCCACAAGAATGACGTCTCTCAATCATGCCATTGACCCGTTGATGGAATTGATACAAGAGTTTGACATAGACCTAAAAAAATTGAATCTAGTTTTTGTGCAAGGCAAGAATTTTCAATAACCATTATGTTCCTTCAGAATTACTATGGGAATGAATTGTGTTCATGGCTTATTTTCAGACCAGGGTCATAGGAAGTTTCAGGGTGTTGCCCTTGTCGGATCTTAACACAATTGAAAGGCAGTTCTCCTTTTAAGTTTTTTCCTTTTAGTATCCTCTTTTTTTATCTGTATTTTTTTTTTCTCAAGGATATCTTGTCCTAAACATTTAACTTAAGTGCTCGATTCTCTTTGGTAATAAATTTCTTCTTTTATAGAAAAAAAAACTAATTCGAGAGTCAGTAACAAAGTTTGTCCCCAATTATCCAATTGCTAGGATGGGTGGATTAGGCTGGAGAAAAAGTACACAACAGCAGAGAAAGCAAATAGTAAAAGTTAAATACCAATATCTCAATATATGCAATTGATTCCTAGTGAGGATAACAAAATAACTAGACTAATTTAATTACCTAGAAAAATAACAGGTGGGCAAGAAAACACAGGATCTAAAAAACAGAGACACTTTTAATCTTTTTCCCCCTTTAAACGACATTTCAACCCAACTAATAGCACACCCCCCCTCCAAAAAATAAAAAACACCCAAATACAATGATATTGTTAATTAGTTTTTCCCCTCTGTTCTGGTTAAACAATTTCATCAAGTGGCCCTTCACGACAAAAAAACTTACAAGATTCACCTTTTTCTCTTTTTTTTTTTTTTTTCTCACAAATACTTTCCTTTTCCTTATATTTTCTCAGCAACCAAGCAAAGATCAAACCTTATAACGTTGAACTATCTACTCGGCGGGATAAGCCACCAAGTCCTAAAGAAATGCACATTCAAATTGTCTATTTCTTCCATCTCCTTCTTAAAGCATTTTCTTGGGTTCTGATGATAAAAACATACAAACAATATATATACATATACACACACAGATACATAAAGACAAGGAGAGAGGCGTGTAGTAGAGAGAGAAAGACTTACTGGAATTGAAGCTACAAATGGGTTTAGGTTTCAGAACAACGGGGAAAACTTGTGTGCCTTCCACGGCAAAAAAACACACCCTGATGGTGCAAATCAGCCTTCTAACTGAAATTTATAGTTTAAATTACAATAATACCCTTCATATTTACTTAAATTATTCAAGGGAAAACTACACTTTGCCCCCTCAACTATAATTTTTTTCACTTTACTCCTTCAACTATTATATCTTTTACATTACACTTTCAGTTATGTGATTAGTTTTACATTGCCCCAATTATTAATGTCCATTACATATTTAACAGAAAGTTATTTTATTTTTCCCTCCAAACTATATAATTGTTTTTTACTTTGGCCTAACAAATTAGTAATTTTTATTCAAAAAGATAAGTAGATAACAAACATTTGTGATTGTTACAACATGAAATAATTAAAGTAGTTGAAAGGATAATGTAAAAAATTAACAGTTCAAAGAACAACATGAAGAAAGAAAAAATTCATAATTGAGGAGGTCAAAATATAATTTACTCATTATTCAACTGCCACTGACATTTGAATAAAAAAAACAAATTAAAACTCACTCTTTTGTTTAATGCATTCTGTTAGATTGCATAGAAGACAATTGAGTTAGTTTATTCAAAAAGCATAATTGTCAGACATTTGATGACAAATTGGAGGATATTTTTGGCAATATACATCTTATCTAATGTTCCCATTGAATAAAATATCTTATTGTGCTAGTATTTTTGTTTGGTCTCTCTCACGATAAAATTATGATCCCGTCTCTTAACGAAGACATGAACGTTGTTGAAAAATATCATGTCGATAAATTATATATTTGCCTTCTACCACAAAAATATGATACATTACTAGTTTCTTATTACATTGCTTGCATGAAAAATTGTCTACAATAATCAATTACACTTCTTCAAAAGTTTCAGGTGGAATGAAGAAAGGCAATGATAGACAATTCATGCCCTAGTTATTCCATGGTACTTTCACATGAACTCTTTATTTGTTTCCTTTTACTAAATATAATATAATTCCTAGACGCTGTACTAGAAAAAATCCTTTATGGCTCCATTTATTTTTGTCCGTACTTTAGCATGACATTGGAGAGGGATTATTGATGTCTGTTCAATTGCCCCGCTAATCTCTCTCTATATATATCTATACTATTTAAAAAATATCAACATACATAAATTTTTTTTTTTTTTTCATTTTTATCCTTTGACACTACAATTATGTCATGTTTATCCTCTAGATTTAATGCCACAAGTAATTTCCTTGATCAACCTTTTTCAATTAATTACAGTATCTTTTCATATCCTTTCATCCTTTTAAGTTAACTAGCAATGCAACGGAAAAATTTTCCTTAAAATATTTGATAAAATACATAAAAATTTAATTATATAGCTAAATTAAATTTTATTTCATGTTTATCATATTTAAATTGTTTGTATTGTGAATAAAGAGAAAAAGATACATATATCAATTTTTTAGCATCGAAAATAATATTGTATCAATAAAATTGTAGATATTTATTAATGTGGGGATTTTGGAAAAAAAGAATAATTTTTTTGTATATCCTATTAAGAGTAACATGATCATTTAAAAGTTTTGTAAAGATATAGATTTACATGATATGTTAGAGGTTATTTTGTTATTTAAGTATGGAGGGATATAATGGTAATCTGTATATTTAAATAGAAAAGAACATGGAAGTCTTTATAATTTTTTATAAGGGCAAAATAGTGAATTAAAAGTTTTTCATGTAAGGTACTTTTATTAATAGTATAGATATAGATATAGATTAGTTATACAAATTTAATATTTTAATTTTTTTACTTACCAAAATAATATTTTATTACATTCATTTAAACTCTAATTATTGATTTTAAATTTTGATTTTCTATTTTTTCTTGATCAATTTTGATGTTAATCCAATATTATCTATAATCAATATAATCTGCAAATATTTCAATTATTGATTAAATCTTTAGAGCTATTTAGTAATGGGATTTTGAAATATGCATGTTGAAACAATTGGGTGTAAAAATCTGGTCCAAAATAAAGGTAGGCATTGAAACTTCTAATATTATTTGCTTGAGATTACTCTTTGTCCTAATTTCCTTCTTGAATTTGCAACCCACAAAAATCCGTTCAAAGCATGAAGAAGAAAGCTACTTAAGAGAAATATATACACATGAATCCATAGATTGATATACTTATAGGGGCGTACTGGGGAGGATGGTGAGAAAAGAGGAGGGTTCGGGAAAACAATAGGGGTTATGGCGTGCATTATCAATATTATTGGTTAATTATCTAAATATGTAACACCATGTGTAAATTTGAATCATTCCTTTTTTTTTTTTTTTTTTTTATGTATGGGCAGTTTCAGTTTATTTTCACTACCTATCATTTTCTTTAATGTTGGCTTGTTCATCTAAGTTGTGCATGCATAGTTTCACTGGATTTTAATTTTAGTAATTGCTTGGATACATTGAATTTGTGCAATGAACACCGTCGATTCAATGTAAGAGCTTAAAAATGGCTAAGTTATCTATAGTAGGCTTGACACTCAAGCTTTAGAGGTGAATACAAGAAAAAGAATTCGTGGAAATGTGAAAAGAGTACACTTATATCATTAGTTTATTATCTCGAGAGTTATCTACCATGGAAGCTAACCAAGCAAGTCAAATGTCGGAAAAATATGGGACTTACTAATATTTGAAAATGTTATCTAGATACCAAGGCCTCTTTCAATTTTTGGGAGACTTGACATAAAATGCTTCTCTGTTAATATATTTAACTTTTGTTTATGGATTGGTATATAATTATAGGCCTTCCAATTTCACTTCTTGGAGTTGAATTTCAATCCAAGTTCACTGCCACCTTGATGAGGTATGTTATCTTATTTGTATAATGCTTTTGAACTAAATTGTATCCATTGTTAGCATTGGATGTTGTCTTTCCCAAATAGAAATTTTTTATCATGCTAATTACGAAATTCCGTGGACCATACAACACAATGATGGAAGTGCAATGGTTATATATGTGGATAGTTGGAAATTGATTGATATTGAACACGTCACAAAATTTCAAGTGAGCTCTTTGTGGTGTCACTTTTTGTTGTACTAAGATGTTATCAAGATCAAACTTTTGTTAACAATAAAAAATTGGCCAAATCTGTTGTGACCAAAGTTATAGTGAGAAACCATTGCAACCACCTGTTGGAACTTGAGGAATAGAAGAATTGCAGTTAAGGATTACAAAGGGAATTAATCACAAATGATCAACTATCATTGAAAGACAAAGTTTGGGACCTAGCACAAGGTAGTGATATCCAATTCAACACGTGCTTTCAATTTCTCTATGCAAAGTAATACCAGTAGGAAAACCTCTTCAATTCTCAAGGTAGTTTTGTTAAACTTCAAAATGATTTGTACTACGAGATATTAGGCTTGATTTTCAATTGGGTATCTTAAGTTGTCCCAAACAATCTATATAGTTATAGCAATTCAATTTTTAAATATTGGTGGTGAAGGGGTTAGCCCTCATCATTAAACATGTAATGACATTAAATGAAACCCACGTGAGGTTGACAAGACAGGTCACGTGACGGAGAAATCATTCACACAACCTTATAAATCGAGCTGTGTTGATCGATAGGTTCGACAAAGAAAGAAAGAGTTCGGTTCTCTTTATGATCGAGCTCATCAATCTGTTTAGCTAAACAAGGAAAGAACTTGGCTTGTACCAAGCCGAGTCCGTTAAAGTGTTCGGCAGGGCGATTGAAGAGATCGGTTTGTGCCAAACCAAGTCCCTTAATTTGTTTAGCAAACATCGAGTGTGCTCGGCATTCGATATGTCCGAGCTATTTCAAATGATAGACATAAATATTAAGATTCGCCTATAACTTAGGTAATCAAATAAATGAATTAGCGAAATTGAAGATATCACGAGGAAATATTGGAGAAATATTAGCAACTTCCCAAACTGAATCACTGAATTGAAGGAAGGTGTTCTACCTTGAATAAAAATTTACGGAAACCCTAGGGGGATAGTGATCTATAAAAAGTAGAAGAGACCAAGGTGAAAGGTACGTTGAACTCTCCTGGTCTTCTAGCAATTATTTTGTTTCTTTACTGACTTAAGCATCGGAGTGCCTTCGATCGAAGCACTTCGATCTTGGGCAGTTTGTTCCTTTTGCAGAACAGGAAGATTAGGAGATCCAAGTTCAGAAATATTCTTTACCAGAAATATCAAATCCAACCTTTAGTGAGAGGTATAATCAATTTTTACCTTTTACATTTTGGGGCCGTCTGTGGGAAAATTTCTAAAACATTCGCAACTAAAAGCTACGATGTCGAGACTAAGAAGTGCAATTGGATCTACTAGAGACAGTTTTGCCTTGGGAAACTCTGATCTAGTATCACCATCATCTAGAAGCGCTAGATTATACGCCAACAGAAATCTGTCTAGACCTCTTGAAGATGACAAAATATCTTCAGTCAGTTTCAAACCATCCAGAGATCAAAATCAGTAGATTGTTGGATATGGGGATTCCCTCCGTGCCGAGGGGGAAAACCACTCTTTGGCGAAGCTGGTCCAATCGCTGCAGGACAGACTGCATGCACACGACCAATTATTCAAAAAATCCTACGCCAAAGAAAGAGATCTGATAAAAGAAAATAAAGAATTGAAAGCCAGAGTAAAGGACCTGACTAAAAAAGGGAAGCGTGAAAGGGACGACCGACGAGAAAGTCCCGAGAAAAAGTATGATAGAGTTAAAGAAGTTAGGAATGACAAGCACCAGAAAAGACCTTGGATTTTGGAGGAAGACTCATGGAAGCAATACATTATCGAGGAGCTCAACAATCGCTTGAAAAAACCAGAACAAAGGTCGGCAAGGGACCTAGCCAGGAGGGCAACAGGGGAGTTTGGCAACAGCTTCGAATCTTCCCCTTTCACTTTGTGGATTGAAGGAGGGAGAATCCCGAGCAAGTTTACCATTCCGAGTTTCAAACTTTACGACGAAAAAACTGACCCAACCTCACATATTAGGCATTACAGACAGTTGATGACAATCCACTGAAGGAACGAACCACTAGTTTGCACCATCTTCCCTAGCAGTCTAGAGGAGTCGGCCATAAAATGGTTTGATAGTTTGTTGAAGGAATCGATTGATGGATAGTCGTAGTTGGCCGAGCAGTTCACAGCACGGTTCATTACAAGTAGTAAACAGCCGAAGGATGTTTGAGCTCGTCTAAATTTAAAGAAGAAGCATAATGAGACCTTGCAAGAGTACGCTCATCATTATTGAGAGACAATGAATGAAGTCAAGGGATGCAACCCCGAAATCGCAGTGGTGTCCTTCAAAATTGGACTGCCAAAGGAAAACCCTTTGTACCAATCACTCACTAGAACACCTGCCACCGATCTGGAAGAGTTGATGGCGAGAATTGAAAAGTATGCCAAAGTCGACGACGAGTTATGTAGAGATGTAGTTAGAGACAATCATGGCAGGAGATAGCTTGGTCGAGACAAGCAGACCGAGCCAAGCCAAGAGTGCAGGAGAAAGAATGAGAATGAGGGTTATCCCCAGAAGTCCCATTTTCTTGGTGTTGTTCAAGGAGTTGATATACAAGATCCTGAATCAACTCAAGGCACAACCATTCTTCAAATGGCCTAACAAGCTTGCTAGAGATCCTTCGAAAAGGAATCCAAACTTCAAATGTTCGTATCATCGGGATATTGGGCACATGACGAAAAATTGTTGATCCTTAAAACAACATTTGGAAGAACTGGTGCAGGCAGGTCATCTCAACAAGTTCATCGTAGATGGGGTAAGAACCAATGATGGGAGAACTGATTCCAAAGGAGACCAAAGTACTCCAGTTGGAGTGATTGATGTAATCCACGTTGCGACAAATCAGCAGATGTCTACGAACAACTCGGCAAGGGCATACATTCAGAAAGCTACAAAGGAAAGGAAGTCTAAGATTTGTGATTAACCCCCGAGGTCGGGATAAAAGAATCAAGTTGGAGTCGGCTGAGGCAATCTGCTTCACCGAACAGGATTTAGTCGGCGTTCACTAGCCACACAATGACGCACTAGTCGTTATACTTCGGATTGCAAACTACGATGTGAGAAGGGTTTTGATTGATCCTAGAAGTTCGTCAGAGATCATGTACACGGATCTCTTCAAGAAGCTTGGTCTTAAAAAAGGAGATCTGAAGCCTTCAAACACTCAACTTATTGGCTTTAATGGAAAGACAGTTCTTCCTAGGGGGAAGTTCACATTGCCTGTAAAGACTGGACCAATTTGCATCATGAACGAGTTCTTGGTAGTAGATACGACTTCAACTTACAACGAGATAATGAGTCGGTCATGGCTACATGAGATGAAGACAGTACCATCAACGAACCACCAAATGTTGAGATTCCCTTCGCCCGAAGGAATAATGAATATCCGAGGAGACCAGATCAGTTCTAGAACTTGTCTGTTGACTTCTGTCAAAGGAAAAGACAGAATAGAAGTTCATGAAAAGAGTTCAAAGACCGATGAAGCAAAATAACAGTTAGCACACAATAGCTCAACAGATCCTATCGACCGAGCTGTTATCAAAAGCCCTAAAGTACCTTTAGGCACGGAAAGAGAAGTTGTAGATCGAACAATAGAAGACTTGACTAAAGTACTTTTAGACAAGGATGAAGATCCAGAAAAATACTTCTTGTTGGGGGCAGCTCTTAGTCCCGAACAGAAAATGGAACTCGGCACATTGTTGCAAGAATATGCCGATATTTTTGCTTGGAGCACTAGTGATATGCCCGGCGTACCATCCGAAGTGACATGTCATCACTTAAACGTTGACCTGAGTTTTAAGCCTGTCAAGCAAAAGCTTAGGAGATCGGCACCTTAGGATCAGGAGATAGTAAAGGAAGAAGTTGCATGCTTGCTGAAAACCCAAACAATTAGGGAAGTACGGTATCTGACCTAGCTGTCAAACACTGTGGTAGTGAAGAAAAAGAATGGGAAATGGAGAATCTGCGTCGACTTCACCGACCTCAACAAAGCTTGTCCGAAAGACAGCTTCCCTCTGCCGAAAATAGACCAGTTGGTAGATGCAACTTCCAGGCACGAGCAAATGAGCTTCTTAGATGTCTACAGAGGCTATCACCAGATCCCCCTAGCTGAGGAAGACTAAGAAAAGACAACCTTTATAACGCCAGAGGGGATATACTATTACAAGGTAATGCCCTTCGGATTGAAGAATGCTAGAGCAACATATCAGAGGTTGGTAACCAAAATGTTCTCCCATATGATAAACAATACTATAGAGGTTTATATCGACGATATGGTGGTTAAGAATAGAAGGACCACTAGTCATTGCTCCGACCTAAGAGACACATTTGAGGTTCTACGGAGATATAAGATGAAGTTGAACGCTTCCAAGTGTGCATTTGGGGTCGGATCAGGTAAGTTCCTAGGCTTCCTAGTTAACCACCGAGGTATAGAGGTGAACCATGATCAGGTGAGGGCGATTACAGAACTACAATCACCTCGAACTATAAAGGAAGTACAGAGGCTAACAGGAATGGCAGCAGCGCCCGGGAGGTTCATATCCTGAGCTTCAGATAAGTGCCGGCCTTTTTTCCAAGTAATCAAAAGAAAGAAGGGGGAACTCTAGAGTCGGGAATGAGAGGAAACATTTACAAATTTGAAAGCATACTTGGCGTCTGCACTAGTTCTATCAACCTCGTCACCTGAGGAGGAACTATACCTTTACCTGGCTGTATCAAAACACGTTGTAAGTGGGGCATTGATGAGGAATGACTACGGAAAGCTGAAGCCCATTTACTACGTGATCAAGATGCTCTTAGATGCAAAATTGAGGTATACTTTGCTGGAGAAACTTGCCCTAGCATTGATTAGCTTGGCAAGGAAGCTCAGACATTACTTCCAAGCCCCCCAAATCACAGTGCTTACCGACCAACCATTAAAATTGCTCTTCCACAGAGCCGATCTGTCAGGACAAGTTGCCAAATGGGCGGTAGAACTCGGGGAGTTTGACATTCGATTCAAACCAAGAAAGGCAATAAAGGGCTAGATAGTAGCAAACTTTAATGTAGAATTTCAGCCTAAAGATAGGTCGGAGCAGAGCAAAGAATCTATTGACAAACAAAAGTCAGGGACCGCCGGCGAATGGAACTTATCTGTTGACGGGTCATCAAATCATAAGGGTGCTGGCATTGGAGTTGTTCTAGTAAGTCCAGACAGATGTAATTTGGAGAAAGCCATCAGGCTCGAATTTGAAGCCTCAAACAATGAAGCGGAGTACGAAGCCTTGATAACAGGAGTAAGGTCGGCAGCCGAGCTTGGGACAATGAAGATCCAAATATTCTCTGATTTCAC
Organism: Ilex paraguariensis; assembly: GCA_963454935.2. Taxonomy (NCBI): domain Eukaryota; kingdom Viridiplantae; phylum Streptophyta; class Magnoliopsida; order Aquifoliales; family Aquifoliaceae; genus Ilex; species Ilex paraguariensis. The sequence goes on along the minus strand of CAUOFW020008883.1, from coordinate 3,126 downwards.
AACTGGTAGTGAATTAGATAATAGGGGAGTATGCAGTAAGGATGAAAGAATGATAGCCTATCATGCCATTGCAAAGAAAGAACTAAGCAAGATACCTGAATACTCTATTCAACAGGTCGAAAGAGTAAAGAACTCGTATGCTGATGCTTTAGTTTCGTTGGCCTCGACCATTGACCTTGAAAGTGAAAGGACTCTTCCTGTCGAGCTCCAGTCTGAGTCTAGTATCCAACCAAGCAATTCTAACAAAACCTTAAGCATCGAAGTCGAGCCGAGTTGGATGGACCCGATAGTTAACTTCCTAAAGGATGGAACGTTGCACAGAGACAAGAAGGAAGCCCATAAGGTACGTTTGAAAGCTGCTAGTTCTGGCTATCACCAAAAGATGAGCTTTATCAACATTCATTTGGAGGCCTGTACTTAAAGTGCGTACACCCAAAGATAGTCCTAGACTTCTATTTGAAATTCATGAAGGAAGCTACGGAGCTCACACTGGTGGGAGATCTTTGGCTCACCGAGCCATCTCTTAGGGTTTTTAGTGGCTATATATGCAGAAGGACACTCAATAGTTCGTAAGATGGTGCGAAAAATGTCAAAAATTCTCACCAATATTGAGAAAATATTCTCAAGAGTTGCTTTCATTGGCAAGCCTGTGGCCATTTGCACAGTGGGGATTAGACATAGTGGGACCATTACCTCGAGCACCAGGCAACAAGAAATACCTTCTTGTTGTAACTGATTATTTCACTAAGTAGGTGGAAGCCAAGACCCTAGCCAACATCAGAGATACTGATACAAGAAATTTTTTTTGGAAGTGCATCATCACCAGATTTGGGATCCCACATATGCTCATTTCAGATAATGGCACACAGTTCGATAGTTATCCCTTCAAAAATTTTTGTCAACATTTCAAGATTCAGAATCATTATTCTACCCCTGCGTACCCTCAGAGCAATGGACAAGTAGAGATCTCTAATAAAACACATCCTAGATGGAATCAAGAAGAGGTTGGAGGATGCTAAAGGGAGATGGGTAAAAGAGTTGCCGAGTGTTTTGTGGACGTACCGAACCACACCTTGGCACTCAACTGGAGAGACTCCCTTCGTCCTAGCATATGAGATGGAAGTTGTTATTCCATTAGAGATCGACTTACCGACCTTAAGGATCGAACTAGTCGAAAACAACATTAATGATGTCGTCATCGCACAAGATCTCGATCTGGCAGAGGAAAAGAGAGAGTAAGCCACCATAAGAATGACTTCATATCAGAATTAGATGTCCCGAGCTTATAACAAGAATGTAAACCCTCAGTCTTTCACACTTGGAGACCTAGTACTCAGGCGTGTATTGGGGTCGGCTAGAAAATCAGTCCATGGGAAGCTCGGAGCAAATTGGGGAGGTCCATACAGAGTAGCCACAGTTGGGGGTAGCGGATATTACGAACTCGAGACCTTGGATCATAAGGCAGTACCGCGCCCCTGGAACACAGCGAACCTTAAAAAGTTCTATTTCTAAAAATTACCTTTTTAGATAGATCTCCGAAGTGCCTTTAGAAACTTAAGGGTGCCCCTTAAGCAATGGTATATTAGTAGCAAATGTATCGAGCCGAAGTTATCAATAAAAATTCGAGGATTCTTTTTTCTACGCTTGCTTTGCTTTATTTATATCCTACTGTTAAGACAGGGAGACCAAAAAATCTGATAGAATTCAAAGGCTTAAATCAGGCGCAGCCACCCGATCAAGTCCAGGCCCTCAACTAGGCATGACGATGTAAGCTGACTAGGGATAGGTTTGAGTCTAATCAGATTAGTGGGTCGGTGCGGAGTAGAAACACTCTTAGATCTCAAAGGGACTTTGAGTAACTCTACTGATTAATCGAGCTCTTTGAAGAAGGGCCGAACAGGGGCCATAACCTCAAGAGACTAAGTATAAAAAGATTCCGATTAAGGAACCGAGCTCTTTGAAGAAGGGCTGAGCAAGGGCCATAACTTCAAGAGACTTGAAATTTTTCTAAGTATAAAAAGGTCCCTGTTGAGGGACCGAGCTCTTTGAAGAAGGGCTGAGCAAGGGCCATAACTTCAAGAGACTTAGAGTTTTTCTAAGTATAAAAAGGCCCCTGTTGAGGGACCGAGCTCTTTGAAGAAGGGCCGTGCAAGGGCCATAACTTCAAGAGCCTCAAAGTTAGAAATTTTTCTAAGTGCATAAAAAAGTTTTCTAAGCCTTCATCAAATAAATTGCATAACAGAAAAGTTGTGATTTTCATTAAACTACTAAAGAGTACAAAAGATCTATAGGTGATTACATCAAAAAGAATAAAAAATATTTTAAGTGTTGATTATGAAGTAGGTGGCTGTGAAGAGCTCGGAAGAGCATGTTTAGAGAAAAGCTCTGAGGATGATGGAACCTCAGCGGCAGTTAAAGCAGCATGCCACCCTTTGCTAAAATACGCATCACGAATTTGAGGGATTTGCAGAGCTAGGTCTTCTTCTACCTTCTCAACTCCCTCATCATATGTCGCATCTTCTCTTCTTTGAACTTCAGATTTGTATTTATCAAATTCTTCGAGGAGAGTGGAATAGTCGAGTTGGGCTTGAGTAAGCTCTACATTGGCTTCATGCTTGGACTCCTTCAGCTTCTCAACCTCTGAAGAAAGCTTCTGGTTCTCCTAGATTAGGCTTTGGTTTTGAGCTTACAGAACCTTCACTTCTTTGCAAAGTTTTGCATACTCCTCATCCACACTCTCCTTGGCCAGAGCCGAAGCTCGGGCATGGATGATATATTTCATTGCTTTATCTTTATGAGCTATCCGAGCTCCGACCTCATGAAATTTTACAAACCCTTAAATTTATGAAGAAGGAAAAGACTTAGAAAAATTTTCAAAAAGGGTAAAAAGCTTAAAGGAAGTCAGAATCGAGACTTACCAGGACCATATGTTTGAATAGCTTGGCGAGACACCTCATCATCATCAGTAAGTGCCCTCATTCATTGCAAGGTCATGAGGCAGGATCACCCCCCTAGCAATCCCCACTGCTACATTGAAGTCTTCGGATGGCAAAGTCCTTTGTAGTTATTTTTCTCCTTTTTGCCCTTAGGATAGGTCAAAAAGGAGGAATTACTAACTTGGGAGAG
>CAUOFW020008882.1:0-15246 GCA_963454935.2 Ilex paraguariensis | reverse complement strand
AAATTTTATGTTATATCGTGACTTGAAGAACAGTAGTATGTCTTACGATTGTCTCGATATTGGTCATCCATAATGTATTATTGAGAATCATTTGAATTAGTGGATGGCAGCGAAATTGAAGAATTAACTCATTACTAGTTCTTGCCTATGTGCTTAGCAAGCGGACATAGTGGCTTATAAGCTAGAAAAGGACTTGGGCAAGCCTTTGCCAAGTCTAAATGAAACAAGTTGGAGAACATTCCATGGTTCAAATTATTTCTACAAATGTGAAAAGAATGAGACACTGATAGCTGCTATGATTCAAAAACATTAATGCAATGTATGATATGAATCGAAGATGGTGTCGATTGAGACGGGATTTTTCAAATTTTTATTAGAAGAAAAACACAAAAATCAAATGAGATTATTTTTTTTTCTTATAATACTAAAAATTAGGTTTATATACCTAACACCCGACTACATATGTAATAGTTTGTTTTGTTTGAGGAATGGTTGGCAAAGAAAAGCAAGTGGTTGCTTTCCAATGGAGTTTTTCATAGTTGAAGAAGGTATGAGGAGAGTCCATCGTCATAAAATTTGATAGATATGGTTACGTATATACTTTATGATGCTGCATGTGTTTTCCTGACCATACAATATATAAATTACCCATAGATTTTAAGTAACATCTAGTTTCTGACTCTTGCCCTTTGTTCCTTATAAAATTTGTTACGATTAAGCATTAACTGCACTCAATATTTAATCATTTTTTCTTGGGTCAGTATTGTTTAATCATGTGTGTGTCTGTTCATAAACTCAGTCAAAAGGTGGATATACCATTTGACTTTTCTCCCCCCATCTTCCAAAACCAGACATAAAAAAAAGGAAGACTCTATTGTATCGCCTCGTCAAATAGTGTTACTGACCGTCACAAAACATATGAGGTCGTAAATTATTTGTTATTAAATATTACTCAAAAGTGTGGTTGTAAATTTTTTGTCATTAAATATTACTCACTAAAAATAATAACTTTGCCTATAAATGTTAATAAACTTTGCCTATAAATATAATATTTAATAACAAATAATTCACAATCACATATTTTTGATAATACGATATCACTATTTGATCAAGCGGTACAATAGACTCTCCCTAAAAAAAAAAAAAAATTGCTATGGTGCAAACTTTCTGTTCAAATTTGGGCTCCCAAATGAGCTGACATCATCCTCACCCACAAATAAAGGGACAGAAAGAATATTGAATCATTAAGATTTTTTTTTTGTCATTTGAGTTCTAACGGTCAAAGGTGTTCGGATCAACTAATATGCATCTCAACTAATCTCTTCTTTTACTCGATCAAAAGAAAATCATTCACGTCGAGGTTAAAGTATTCATGAGTGATAAATCCCTCGTAATCGAATTCTAAAAATTTATCAATATTCAAAATAAGAGTCCGAACTTACAACTGGTCTATATTATCACTTGAAACTATCCTCAAACTAATGATTAAAACTTAACCATATCATTCCGAAAGTAAAAGTTAGGCTGAAATTTGAGAAACATATCATTAGTGATCAAAAACTAATTGGTTTGGATTCTATTCAAATGATCCACATTCTGGTATGCATATATATCTTTTTATGTTTTTAGCAATAGTTCAATTATGGTGCATTAGTGAAAGAGTCACGTATATTTTATTTTATATAAATGATCTATCACTAGATAAAACATATTAGAAAACGATCAAAATCCGTAATTGAACCGGGTACATACATATAAACTACACCAATGCCCCTCGCATTGTCCATTCTCTATGATGATAAAGTGCCTCTACAGTCAAGCTGTCTACTTTTCATATGGTTCAAGACCCATGATTTTCAACACGTACAGATTTGGTAAATTGGCGGAATGAATTTGAGGGCAATGAAAAGATCAAAGGCTTCTCTAGCAGAAAAGGCCTAACAATACGTGTTGACCTTTTAGTTAGGCCTTTAAAAATGATATAAGCCATACTTTTGGTTATTCTTCTCCCCCCTCCAAGTCATAGTTTTGCAAGCAATGCCAACCAACACCATGAGATAAACACTTTTTCTATGTTACTTCACCAAATTGCTACCAGCGCACTATAAGAATTAGGGTCTTTTGAGACAAGTTTTTTGGGACGGATGTATTTACTGTCACAAAAAAAATGTGTTTTGACCAAAAAAATAATTTTTTTATGGTGATAATGTTGTCATAAAAAAAATATTTGCTTCCGTAAAAAAATTGTCTCAAAAGACCATAATTCTTGCAGTGCAGAGGCTTCATAGTGGGTTCAGCTTGGCTTTGAATTGTTTAAGTTCATTCGTTTACATTTAAATGATATGAATATGATTAAATCTTTAAGCTTGTTTGGTATTCAAGTTAAGTCGGAACAATGTACTAAACTTTATGAGTTCAAGCTCGATTCATCCACGATATAGTAAAACAATAAAATAGCATCCTTCGCTTAACAAATAAGGTGCTAATTGACTCTTGATTAATTAGTATATTGACTTGTGATGCAACGCGTACGTAATATTATGTATTTAAGTCACATTGTAAGCATTTTTGTAGTTTTATCCCGGTGTTAAAGCATTTCAATAATATTACGTTTTTCTAGTAATTTATGATCATTAGGATTTTCAATTCATATTGCGCCATAAACAAGATTATTTTGAATATTAAAGATTGAGTTCTCTTCCATGCAAATTGCCTTGGTATATATTCTTAAGAATTGACAAAACTTCTAAAGGTTTAATTTGATAAACATATTACAGTTTATAAATATGTTGTTTGATATGAAAATTCTTTTCTTGCTTCCTTGTCTCATCAACTTGTAATACTAACGAGTTCAAAGCCAAGCCGAACCTAAGCATAAGATCTAGAAATTAAATAAAGTTTGTCTAAGAATCCAAACTTGACAATTGTGTTAGCTTGACTAACTCTCTCTCTCTCTCTCTCTCTCTCTCTGACAGTTCATGCAATGTAAGCTTCGCCATGCTTGGACATTGCTGGTATTTTGTGACTTACACAGCTACATGTCTAAACATCATGATAACGACTATGGAAGCTAACCTGAGGTCCCAGCAACTGGAAAATTCCAAGCAGTCTGGCGTATCACCACTAGAAATTGCTGTAACTATCCTTCCTTTTCTATTCTCACCAAAATCCATGGCCAGAACTACATGTTATTGTAAAGGTAGTGTGACACACGCAACTATTATCAATGTCTGAAGTAGAAAGCTAAAGTATCAGACTTTATGCCATTTTAATTATACCCTCTTCTTTTGTCCTTTGAAGCTATCGGTCTGTTTGGTAAAAAAAAAAAAAAATATGAAGGTGAGGGACAGACTTTCCATTCTTAAAAGAAGAAAAAGTACTTTTTCTTATTTTGAAACGATGGATAGAAACAAAGGTGAAGCAACATTAAAGTCAGGGGGACACTTGCCCCTCAACTTTTAAGAATTATTGAATATATATTTTTCAAATACCCATGATTTTTTCAATTGAATATAGTGCCCCTTTGACTTTTATATATTTATGCAGTGACCCCATTCTTTGTTTCTTTGTAGTAACTTTGGCTTAGTATTGATCCCTAATCAATTTTTTTTTAAAAATATTTTTTGGTTGCGCGGAACAAATATGAAATTCCATCACTTATGTATATTGATAAAAAAAAACAATACATCTTTTTTATTTAATACATTGCGCCTCTTTTGAACAAAAAAATTGGAAAGTTGCCCCTAACTTTTTTCGGTATATTAATAAAGTTAGAAGCAAACGACAAAATTCGCTTAATTTCTCAGTAGGATGGAAGATGATCTCAATGTTGTAATTATTTGTATTCATCGAAAAGAAATTCTTAAGAAATTTATCATTCGGTTAACTATAGACAATTCTTGATATTTAAAAAAATTTTGTACTTCACTTTTTAATCTATTACTTAACTAGGCTTATGACCCATATAAAAATTAATCATAAATCTTACCATAATTATCATAATTAAACTTGACTCGTTTCTAAATTATAATTAAATTTTTGGATCTAGTGAATAGAGTCATTAATTATTTCCAATAAATTCTAAATGAGCATATAATAAAGGAAGTTTCTACGAAAAGGTCCATATACATACAATCATTCAGAGGCCCATTCCTGATAAGCTGTGATGTATCTTCATGATATCTTGGTGGGGTCAGCCTTGGAGTTATCTTTCCCTAGAGAAAAAGCCAACAGCAACTATTTATATATCATTTTTTTTTCCCATCAAAGCTTTTTAATTAGTTGTTAATGGAGGACGAATTTGCAGATAATTTCATGTTAAAACGTTTATTAAATTTTTTATACAATTAAAGTGAATGATTAAATGTTTTTTTTTTAAAAACTGTCGTAGCAATATAAATTTTAAATTAATATGATCATAATCTCTAACAAATTACATATCAATCAAATTAGTAATCTCTTACAATAATTGAGATTGGTACCCATCACATTCCTGGGGCTACCTGATAGGTTATATGTCCGTCTTTCACTCGGACTCGGATTCGGACCCATGACCCATCAAACGAAGACCCAACTTGGCCCCAAACTCAGACCCTAGACCCTAGACCTCATACTCAAACCTAGATTTGAACTTGACCCAGACCCAAACCCAGAACCCTGAATCTCGGTACCGGACTTGTTCTCGGACCCCAAACCCAAGATTGAAACCTTGACTCAGACCCGTACTCGACCTTAAACCCTGAAGCCCAGAGTCCAATCCAAACCCCAACCTAACAACAAAAGCCCCAAACCTAGATCTTTGAAAGGTAATTTTACTATGGTGGTGTTTGATAAAACTGAAAGCTGAAGTCTAAAAGTTGAATGCTGAATTTGTGAACTGTTCAGTATTCACTGAAATTTAACTAATGAATTGAACTAAACTGTTTAATAACTACACAGAGTTGACGTCTGAAAATAAATTAATTTTCAATTTTATCCTTCCATTCTTTAATCTGAAAATATTTAAAAAATGTCATAACACAAATCATAATCACTATTATTATATTATAGTCTACATTTAATAAATATTTGATCAAAATAAATGAATAAATATCATCTGAATAACACAATAAGTGAACAATAACAAATTAAATAACATAATAAGTGAACAATAATATCTGATAAAAAAAAGAACAATAACTAATAAATAATCAAATAATATTGAAAAAATACAATAAATTAGATTTCATTAATAATATGTATGTGCGTGTGTATGTGTAAGTGTGTGTGTGTGTGTGCAGTGCATATGTTTGTGCGTTTATGTGTGTAATTATAATTATGTATTTATATTTTTGTTACAGAAGACAAGTGAAAGAAAAAAAAAAAAAAAAAGATCAACAAGGAGAATATATAAGTTAGGAGTTTTGAAGAAAAGACTAATTAGAATTTTAATAGAATTGTAAAAAATTTCGCGGTATAATTATCATATTATAAATATTATTAAAAATGATTTTACTGAGCGTTTTTAGCTTTCAAAATTAAGTAAGAGATCTCCTATTTAATATTGTTGCCTATTTTTAAGGAGTACTTACCATATTAAGAGAATTTAAATTTTAATTATCAAATAAGCTTAATTAATAAGTACTAAATACATTCATTTTAAGTGTTAAATTTAAGTTAAAAAACACTCTAATTCACAAGCTTAAACACTAAAATAATAGAATGCAAAACATGGAAAGGATATCTATCCTTTTCTCTGTAAGCTTCAGTCAAAGTGAAATTTAGATAAGAGGCCTATTGTTAGGCAGTGTTCAACAGAAAGTTGCAAATGCTCTAGGCTTTCTTTTCCTTGATCACCTACTTGTGTACTGTTATGTTTCAAATCAAGTGTGTTCGACCATCCATTTTACCCTCTATATATCCTCTGTGAGAACAATGACAATAAGGAAAGGAAAGCAACCATGCAACCACTGGCAATATTTGTTGCTGAAATGGGAAAGAGGACAAGCTATTACTATCTGTCATTATTTTGTTGGTTCAACATTGGCATATTATATAATTCAGCATGATCAAGAACTAATATAAGTAATATTCCTCGGTATAATGTCTATTATTGCTCTGTTGTGTCACGTTATACCTTAATAAGGGCCATCCCAATAGCTTGTATATTATTGTGCAACTTTGTTATTGTTTTGGGTATAGCTCTTCATTGGCAGATGATAAGGTGACATACAATTGAACTCCATTTTTTATTTGTAACTCGGCTCACAGGTTTAAAATGTGCCTTCATCAAAAAAACCTCACATTTTCTCTCTCGATTTCGCAAAGGCGTGTTCGTGTCTTGGTTACACCAACCTCTACTTTAATTTAAGGTCACACACATGCTTTTGTAGAAACACTTCACTATTGTGAGGGACAAGCCTAACCCCCCCCCCCCCCCCCCCCCAAAAAAAAAAAAAAAAAAAAGTTCCAAAACCCACAAATCTTTGAACTGCAAGTTCATTGTTGTAGAGCAACATCTTCAATATATAGGAACGACATTCATAAGTATTAGCCCACAATTTAGTTCCACCTTGGACTTGGGCTTTCCTTATTCGGGCCCGATGCCATTAGGATATAAATACCCAACGTTTTTTAAGTTGAATGAGATGTTAAAGCAATTGGGTTGGTCTGCCTAAGCCTAACTACACCCAGACCATCAACTCAACTTGAAGCCTAAGGCTAGTGGATTGGGTCCAGTTTGTCCCTCCAATCAGCAACCCTTTTCACAATTCCGGGGATATGGCTCACTAATAAACCGAGGAATAACTAATTCGACTTATACAGATTCAGATCGTGAATGTGTGAAATTCATATTATGTAAATAGGTATTGCTTTTACTAATTCGAATTGAAAGGTGATATAAAATCGGTCTATTTTCAATATCATATCTATAATTAGCGCATTCAACATAATTAATAATTCCAGCTCAGTATCAAGATCACGATGAATATTGTCACTTGTATTAATATCGTTACTATCATCAATATCGATATCATCAAAAAGAAAACATTTAGACTTGTTATCAAAACTTGTTCAAAAATATCGTAATGAAAGGAACATAAGAGTTTGTCCCTAGGTATTTGACCAAATAAGATTATTTAGTTCCTATACCCTAGAGGGGAATAATGCTAAGCGGAGCAAAAAGGGTTTTCTATGAGATGAAAAATGAAAACTATTAGCGTCCTGCAATCATCCTAAGGCAGTAGAATGTATGGTGTAAGGGTTCCTATTTTTTCTCCTTTAAAATTCTTTATGAATTTCGAGTCAAAAATAAAGTAGTGGCTCATTTAGGGCTATATCACAATTCATTCATTTTTGGGGCTTAGCTGTTCACAAATGTGGCATGTGACATTTGTTGGCATCAGAAGTCTTACATCCAAATGGATCTTGTTGAATGAATTGATGTATTGTTGTATGCCCCCATAGAGAACAACCACATAAATTGTAATCCACTTGTTAAGACAGACAACCGAAAAAGAAATGTTCTACGTTTTTCAAGTGGTTGATCTTAACTTAGCGTGATAGCCGCTACTTCATGTCGTATAGTTATAATATTTTCTCTTTCTTAACGCTCCACCCCTTGTATAGTAAGAAAAATTTTGTTTACGCAATTTTTTCTTATAAGGGTCTATTTTCTGGGACATGACTTAACTTGACCTCCTTGACTGTACGACTAGCGTATAACTTCCATACTTTTTTTTTGGTCAAATGAGAGTTATCCTGGTTGTTTTCATTTTTAATTTTCTAAATATGAAGTCAAAAATAAATTAATCTGTCTTGATGCCTTTTGGCAAAAATTAGTATCCTCTGGATGTATATCAAAAATTTAATTTGGGTGTTTAATTGCTATAATTTTATCACAAAATTAGCATTTAAGTCACGTTTGGATGATAATAATTTTAATTGGGAATAAGAATGTGATAGCAGATGTTATTTAATGTAGTAATCTTATATTTAGTGTTTGATTATTGTCAATAATCAATTATTATTTTCATACTTTTTTAGAAAATAATTTAATTGTAGGAAGAGAGTTTGATTTTTATAGTAAAGTTAATTTTAAGAAGGGAATTTTATTTTGAGATTTTTTTTTTTTTTTAGAATATCTAATCAATATAGGTATAAGATTATCATTACTAATCACGAGTTTACGATACCTACTTTTATTGAAATTTGATTACAATAATAATCTTATTCTCAACTTTGATCACTAAAAAATTAACTAACCAAATATAATAATTTAGGATTTAAGAATGAAAAGCTTACTTCCAATCAAAATTATTGTTATACAGACGAGAGACCCGACTTTCTTCGACATGTAATTGGATTTATCGCGAGTCCAATGCTAAACAACACACAAAAATGTTCAAATTATTTTAAATTAATTAAAAATGATATTTTTTTATTAAAAAAATACAGAATTTTTACTTAGACAAATTAAGATCTTATTCATTATATTTTTATTCAATTTTATTTAAAAATAAATTATTTAACGTATCTTATATCATCAGTTCTCATCCGCTTCCGCTCAATTCAATCCTCCAAACCCTAAAGAACACAAACCCAAACCCAAACTCAAACTCCAATCAATCTGCGAAATCATCATCCCTTATCCATTAATCATGGCGTTAGACAGAGGTTCGGCTCCGAATTCGAACACCCAGAAACCGCCGAGCAAGCTTCGGTGGGGAGAGCTAGAAGAAGAAGATGAAGGAGAAGACTTCAACTTCCTCCTACCACCAAAGCAGGTCATCGGACCAAACGAGAATGGGATCAAGAGAGTTATAGAGTACAAGTTTAACGACGAGGGCAATAAGGTCAAGATCACGACAACTACCCGAGTTCGAAAGCTCGCCAAGGCCCGACTCAGTAAAAGGGCACTCGAGCGTCGGTCGTGGCCCAAGTTTGGTGATGCGGTCCATGAGGATGTTGGGAGTAGGCTCACCATGGTGTCCACTGAGGAAATCTTGATTGAAAGACCTAGAGCCCCTGGTATGTTTCCCTCTCTCTGGGTCTTTGTCTCAGTAGTTCAAATTGTGAAGGATTTGATATTTTTTGGTGTTTTTTGATATGGGTGTGATTAACATTTGATGAAGATTTTTTGAATTTCTTGGTTCTGGGTTACATCTGTTATTTGGATTTTGATTAAAGGGTATGTGGATCTAAAGGTTATATTATGTAAAACCTAAAATTTTGGAGAAGATAATTCATGATTATTTTGATTAAAGCCTATGTAACATGAAGAATAAGGTGATTCGAATTCAACTTCAGTACAGCAGATTATGCCGGGCAAAGAAAGGCGTCTCGGATTAAACTTTGTGGAAGACCACACTCATTTATGAACATTTCATTTATAGAAGAGGAAGTGTTTTAATACATTAGAAAATTACACATGTTTGTGTGAATATTTTAGCAAATTCACTTGAACAAAAGCCTTATTTTCTTACGCAGAAGTTTGACTACATAAAGCTGTGTTCTTATTTTGTCTTCTCTAACCCAGAGCATGACACTGTGACACTTATCTTCTGAAATATAAAACTCCTAAAGCTCTCACTAAATTCATGACGGGGACAAGTACCAAAAAAATGGAAATTTCTCAATATTTTATACTAACACCAAAACTTCTGATGTTTACAATGGGGCAGGTGCCCCCACTTCTCCAATGTAAATTCACAACTGCAACGGAGCACTGTGAATTTGATCATATATATGAATCCTTTATAGTTTATTGTTGTTCTATGAGGTACATATAGAAATGAGCTCAACAAGTTCCTCCTCTCTTCTCCTCTCCCTAGCAGCATTATTTCTTTTCCTGCCTTTCCCTCATCCTAATCCTTACTGGTGGCATAGATGTCAGCACTTGTCCTGTGGTGCACATGCTCAAACTATCTCAAGCTTACTTTCTCTGATTTTTGCACCTATCAATGCTAAGTTCAAATTCATGTAGTAATTGGAATTTTCTTATTTATTGTTTCACCATGTATTCATCTCGAACATTTTTACTTCTTTTCCATTCATCTTGATTTGAATTTGTTGGTCAGAGAAAACACTGATAGATCTTTGTTGCATTATAAATGGTGATTGGTGGCTAATTTTTACAAGCACCCTTTGCTCAATTTCCTGAGCCTGGTAAATTATTGTGTTGAGAAAAGAATGCATGTGGCCTTGTGAAGCTCTAGTTAAGCGTTAAATTTTCTTTCATCTTGGATTATCCCGTGTTTGGTAACATGGGAATCAAGTGCCTGGAATTGGAATTCGATAAAAATTATTTCAACATGTGAACTAGTTTTTAATTGAACTATGTAACTAATTCTGCTTAAAACTATTTCAACTCTATTGCCCACCTCAAATGGCGTAAGCTGACACAGGCCCTTCTCGCAAGGAAGTGACATCAGTTTGTGCTTGAATTGATTGACTAGGATTCAATTACTCATGTATATTATTTGGTCCCTTGACCTTCTTCTGTGTGTTTTTGACTCAACTTCACTAGTCAAAAGAAATTGATATAACGACCTCTTTCCAAAATTGTTTCTTTCAAAATACCCCCTGTATGCAACACAAATTTGTTAAACTATGCATCTTTATGTTTGGTCCTGCTCACTGGAACGCAGTACATTTCAGAAGGCAGAAAAAACGTGAGTTTTGTATCAGTTGATCTGTCCCAATTGTTCTGATGCGTTTCTGCGATGCATTTTCTGATCTCTTTTTTAAGTTGCTACTTTGTATTTACTAGAATGCTGTAGAGAATCATCTTTCTGTTTCGTTTGGTTTATAATCTTCCATATATCATGTTTCATTGTATACACTGGATTGCATCTATGAAAAATAGAATGGATGGGAAAGATTGTGTGAGATGATTTTGCTAGAATTCATTTTTGTACCAATGAGTCCAAACAGGCCCCTGTTATCTGCGCCCTTGTGGCTTCTAGAATAAAGAAAGAAAGTATTTGGTGAGTCATAAGGATATGTTTACCATCTAGCAATCTTCTGTAAGTTGGCTCAATTTCGTAGGCTCTTGACATTCAATGATGCATGCTTTTATGTTTACAAATGTTTTCACCTTATTTTAATTTAACATAATGTGGTGCTGCCAATAGGTTCTAAACCAGAAGAAACTAAGGTAGCTGGAGATTCCTTGGCTCAGCTTGGTAAAGGAGGTGCTGTTCTCATGGTTTGCAGAACTTGTGGAAAGAATGGTGACCACTGGACAGCTAGATGCCCTTACAAGGATCTTGGCCCTCAAACCGAAAGCTTTATTGATAAACCTCCTATCTCTGAGACGACCATGGCGTCTGGTACTACCAAGGGAGCATATGTCCCTCCAAGCATGAGAGCAGGTGCAGAAAGGCCTGCTGGTTCAGATATGAGACGCAGAAATGAAGAGAACTCGGTTCGTGTCACTAATCTTTCAGAAGACACCCGGGAGCCAGATTTGCTGGAGCTGTTCCGCACATTTGGCTCTGTGAGTCGTGTCTATGTCGCCATTGATCAAAAGACAGGTGTGAGCAGAGGTTTTGGTTTTGTCAACTTCGTCAACAAGGAAGATGCTGAGAGGGCAATCAATAAGCTTAATGGATATGGGTACGACAATCTCATCCTTCGAGTTGAGTGGGCCACACCCAGATCTAACTAGAAGATCGAAATCTCTCTGAGCCCTATCCTAACAAACACCTACTTCTATGGAAAAGCTAGACTTTACTAAACAAGGGAGAAAAGTTGGCCGCCCAAAGTTTTTCTTAAGAGTTGTACTGCGTACACTACTGGCAAGTGTGGATTTTGGTTTTCACTTAAAGAGTACCACAAAGTTTCTGTTAGATTTCCTTTCAATATTTCTGGTCATTGACGTTAAGGAGTGGAGAATAAGACCAGTAATTACATTCCTAAATAGTATTCTGGTTTTTGTCCATTTTGAGGAGTCGTTTGCTACTAAATTACATTGGATAGGATTGGAACATGCAAACTGTAATCAAATTCGGATTCCGATATAACAGAATTTGATCCATTGACAGGACTACACGCAGTTTATAGGCTATAGAAATACAATTTCCTTATTTACCCACTGCCTTCAATCATGGAGGAACATATGAAAGGGCAAAAACTTAGAATCCGAAGGAAATGCACAGGCACATTCCATCATACCAACAGTTACATTGCAAGGAAATAGGCTTGACATCAAATCATCCAATATACAGTGATACAGATATTCACAGAGGACTAGGGTTTATTTTTTACATCTGGCAATCACATTCCTTTGCAGCATGGTTAATAGAGTTGACCAGTCATTGAACCTAGATCATGAAAGAATGATAACTTGCTTATATGTATATGTATACAAGCTACTGTATGCACATATACATATAGTTTTAACTAGTGTTAATATTGTTGAAAGAGAAACTCCAAACCTAACAAAACTGTGCCCAGGCCGCCGCCTGGGAGTCAGATGCTTAGGTGGGTGATTCAGCAAGAAGAAGGGTGTGCCACCAGCCACATGCGACATTTTTTGCTACATAACCATCGATTGCAACTTGGGATGGAATATTACGGTCAATCACATCACCTAAACCAAGCTGTATCAAGCAAGAACTGATAAATCAAAAAAGTAACAAGACAACGAAAACTATATAAGGGAGTGCTGTGATAATTGTGGAGCCTCCAAACACTTGAACGCCAGGAAAACAATATGCAATTGATAATTGGATCAAAAAGTTTGTCACATTACCTGACCATACTTGTTCCACCCCCAGCAGAACACCTTGCTATCCTCTTCACGGAACAAAAGCAGACGGTTAATAATGAAAAAGCTCTGCCCACAAGATTTTATTTCTGGTATGACATTGTTAGTAACTGTAACAGGTGTGTCAAGGATTTTATGATATTTAAACTTTACTGGAATCATATCCACCCAAGTTGAGTTTCACTCCACCCTTTGTGGAGCTTCACATTTTCATATTTCTTGCCCCAAGCATATCAACTAAAGACGGTCCTCAATAAATTCTAGTTAGTTATCCACTGAAAACCTCTCTCTTCACCACTCATTTGCATAACTTCAAGAACTCATGCAACACTTTATCTTAGAAAGCTTTGAGTAAGTTTAGCTACATGTGAAGAAACTAAACGATAGAAAAGTTGAAACTTAACACATAGTTGAAATTGTAATGGTTGACATGAATATGACACCAAAATTTTACTTCTTTTTCTGTGTTTTCACTAAAACCAGACACAGCATTTAGACAAATCCCTGCCTGAAAAATTGGTATTAGGAGTTTTCTCACAATTATGTGGGTTCTTTAAATCCATCAAAATTTTAAGAATTTTCAACCTCGTCTTTTTCTGTTCGCCAGCTAGGCTATATCCACAACTAGTCAGCAGCTGTCCATGCAATCCAAATATGTAATAAAAAACTGAAGGTAGTATATGATGCCTCACACCAAAATTGGTCCCCTCACCATTCTCTCTCACTCTCTCTCTCTCACACTAGAAATACTTGCGATAGAGGCTTCTCAAACCAGCAACAGCAAACACAGCATCTGCTCCATATTTATGGAAAAATTTTATATCATAGGGTATCATGGGGACCCTAGTTACCCCATGTCGTCGCTGGCCCAGTTTAGAGTTGGCATAGTTGCTAATATTCAACTTTTTACTTTTTTCGTCCATCTAATTAGTTGTAGCCTAAAAGAAAATCTCCAAGGGAGCTTAAATGAACTCCTAATATATCGTGGTTCCTCCAGAAACTGGTAAGGCCCAAACATGAGCTTGGCAGGAGTCAAATTTTCCCAAACAAGTGATTGTTTTATTTCAAGGCGGCAAAAATAATTAATAATCAAAATATGAAAACAGATTACATACCTGTAACTATAGTGCTGTGACGAGCACCACAAGCAACAATTTTTGCGTGCATATTTTCCAAACTAGGAGCATCCAGAAGCCTAGGCAGAGTCTGAAGCAGAATTTAACTAGAGTTAATATTGACTAAAACAAATTTCTATTCTGTCCAAATCGTTCACAGCTTGAAATATGTGTGGGAATACTCAT
Organism: Ilex paraguariensis; assembly: GCA_963454935.2. NCBI lineage: Eukaryota > Viridiplantae > Streptophyta > Magnoliopsida > Aquifoliales > Aquifoliaceae > Ilex > Ilex paraguariensis. Next base: position 1,194 of record CAUOFW020008882.1, on the reverse strand, counting down.
CTATTGTCTATAAAAAGTGCAAAACTCATAAGGAAACACTTTTTAGTTGCAAGGCCATCCATTTTTAGCATCTCTAGAAAAGTGGTCTAAGACACCATGATTAATGGGGAACAAACTGAGTAATGACCTCTTTTTTTTTTTTTTTTTTTTTTGCAGCAGTTTTGGGGTGGTTGTGTTGGCTGGGAAAAGATATATCTTGTTTGACATGATATTATCATAACATCTACTATAATAAAGAAATGATGACAAACACACACAGGATGAATAAAAATGTACCTCAGCTTGTTCAGCACCGGTTCCCAACTGTCCAAACTGATTCCCCCCAAATGCATAAACATCACCATCAGCAGAAATACAGACAGTGTGCCAGAGTCCTGCTGCAACACCTTCAATCCGGATACCCAACAAAGAAGATACACACGTTGGGCTTAGCTCATCATCTGTGCTTCCTTGCCCGCACTACACCAACACATCCAAACCGAATTCACATCTTGAACATCATAAAATTCACAACTTAATCAATAATCAAACTGATCACAATAGAAGAAAATAAACCAAAAAACCACATAAAAGGTGGAACAGATCAAATTGTTCCTTTTCAGAGTGAGCGTCATCTTGAACATCTGCTGTGCTTTTTTCTCCATCATTTTCTACTTTACCTACACGTTGATGTTAAAAAGCAGTTAATATGTTTTGGAAATTCAGTCTCGAGCAGTTGTAAGGAACAAAATCTTCGAGATGCTTACTGATGCAACAAACCGTGAGGTCAACAACCATCTATCAGTACTTTGTTTACATGATCTTTAAACAAGTAATATGCATCTATATAGTAGTACAAAATCAAGAGGTATCCTAATGAGGATCGTGTAGGAATTGGACAGATTAATTATGATAGTTATTTAGATACTTTTAATATTTATCGTTTAAGTAATTTCTTTTAACTTTTAAGGGTTTAGTTGTCATTATGACTATTTATTTCTTTTAGAGTTCTTTTAGGATTTGTGTTCTCCCTATATATATAGGGAATATGACATTTGTTTTGGGAGACTTTGATTATTGATTATTGATATTGAATGTTCTTCTTAAAATTCTCTCTCTATTCTCATCCCTTTCTTCTTCCCTTCTCATCCCTAATACAATCTACATCAATTTGGTATCAGAGCCTAACTTCGATTTGAAAAAAAAACAAAAAAA
>CAUOFW020008881.1:0-15247 GCA_963454935.2 Ilex paraguariensis | reverse complement strand
CCAAAACCCCAAACCCCAACCCCCAAACCCACAACCCCTAAAACCCTAAACCCCAAACCCCTAACCCCTAACCCCAAACTTGGTGTTCATGAATTCTCTGATAACTGCAAGTGAAGGTCTTCCATATGCACACATTGCAATCAAAGATTGCTGAAAAGGTTTCCCAAGATTAATCATCTCCTCCTTGGACCAGAAAAACTATATGCTGACCTTTATCAAAAACTATTTTTTTTTTGCTTTTTGGCATCTGAATCATTCGTTTGTTTGAGTTTTTGATCCCCTATAGGTTTTAAAAAAAATGTAATATGTGGATGTTGAATGATTGATGCATAGGTTTTTGGTTTATGTTGTGGATCTAGTGGTGTTGGTTGTTCTAGATAAGGTTGGTTGATACTCATGAAGAAAGGAAATTCTAGAGAGAAGTCAAAGCTTCTCTCTCTAGAATAGAAAAAAATGAAATCCCTCCAAACCCTAAACCCTAAACTCTAAACCCCTAAACCCTAAAACCCAAACCCCAAACTGCAAACCGAAAACCCTAAACCCTAATTGGGTTGGTGATTTTTCAAAAGAGTTCCCATCGTTGATTTCCATTTCATCATCTGACATAACTACCTCTTCACTAACTAATTACTCTTCATTTAATTTTTTTTTTTAAATTACTTTCTATCACCCCAAGTTTTTACAATTATTGGTCGAACTTCTTTACTATTTAAATTGTAGGATAGGAGAGAGAAGATAGTTAAAAAGGTAACGAAAGACCGCAATAGGGGTAACGAAAGACAATGAGATATAATTCTGTGCATCACACAAAGACGTTACTGGTTGATCTATATTATTAACTTCACAAGGATGGGAACTGAAAAATGAGGTAAGTACGTGTTTCAGACCTAAATTTTAAAATTGAAGTTAAAATCTTATTTTTACTTTAAAGGAATAAAAGCGAAACAATATTACTAAATGAAAAAAGAATAAATTCTTAGAAATAAAGGAAGTCATAATTGGTACATCTTCAACAACATGAAATTGGAACTTAGTAATACAAAGGAAAAAGGATCTGAAGAGAAAAAAACATCAGAAACTAGACAAACAGGGACTATAATTTAAGAGCAGCTATTGCTTCAGGTTTAAAATCAACTCTCAGACCCAACACTCTCCTCACCTCGGCTAGAGTCAATCTCCAGGTCATGGGTCCTGCGTTCTCACCCCAGAAATCAAGAATTTCAAATACCTTTTCTAAGTTTAGGATAGTGGCCATCTGGGTCAAACGAGCAAATTTGTCTCTAACAGTTTTGTGTGTCATACTAGAGAAATGGCTTACTAGAGACTTAGCATCTCGGTCAAGTTGAAGACCCCCAAGCTGACTGAATCGTTTTTGCATCATGATCACTTTAAGCCTTTTTAGAATGAAGTCAATGACCAAATGAACAAATGAGTCATAATTGTTATAAGTCATTAGCGGCTGGAGCCATGCTACATTGATCTCAACAACATGGAAAAGCCTCTGGACCCATGGATCATTCACCTCATTGTCAGCATATTCAGCTTCAGCCAGCCCGTAGCTAATGGTAGCCACACTATCTAATACTGGACGGATTCAGGGCATCACAGTTGCTACAAGTTGCTCCACTCCAACATTTAAGGCTTTCTTAAAATTGTTGCTCATCTCGCCCAATTCAGACAAACATGATTTAACTCTCTCTCTATCCGCTGGTGTAGGGAATACGTGAAACCATAAATTGAGTCAGATCAACACAAACCCAATAGACGAAATGAATACTTAAAATTTTGGAGGTCTACCACATAACCACGACAGATAGAATTAGAAAGATAATATAAAAGATTATTCAAAATTTTGCCCAATTTAAAAATGGGAACTGAGCATCAAGGCATTGCAAAGATGAATGGATAAGCATATCAGGGAACCAAAGAACCCGCATCAATACAAGACGGGCCTTGCTAAAGGCTGTCAATAGTGTCACTCTGCTTGGGAAAATGAATTGATTTTAGAGTCATTTTTTATTCTATCAGCAATTTAAGGCATGTTCACTAGGAATGGCGGTGGACCAGACAAAAATGGATATTCATTCGAATTTGCCCCTTTTGAACCGGAGATGGACCATACGTATTAGGTGGTAGACATATATAGAAATACCCATATAAACCCACACGGGAATGGAAGTGAGGATGGAAGTGGGGATGAACTAACACTTACACCCGCCCCAAACCCCAAACCCCAAACCCCAAACCCGAAACACAGAACACCGAACCCCTAACCCTTGAAACCCCAAACCCCAATCCCCAAACTTGGTGTTGATGAATTCTCTGATAACTGCAAGTGAAGGTCTTCCATATGCACACTTTGCAATCAAAAGATTGTTGAAAAGGTTTCTCAAGATCAATCATCTCCTCCTTGGACCAGAAAACTATATGCTAACCTTTATCAAAAATTGCTTTTTTTGGCTTTTTAGCATATGAATCATTCGATTGTTTGAGTTTTTGATCAGCTATAGGTTTGAAAAAAGATGTAATTTGTGGTTGTTGAATGATTGATGCGTAAGTTTTTGATTTATGTTGTGGATCTGGTGGTTTTGGTTGTTCTAGATAAGGTTGGTTGAGACTCATGAAGAAAGGAAATTCTAGACAGAAGTCAGAGCTTCTCTCTCCAGAATAGAAAAAAATGAAATCCCTCTAAACCTTAAACCCCTAACCCCCTAAAACCCCGAAACCCAAAAACCGTAAAACCGTAAAACCCTAAACCCTAATTGGGGTGGTGATTTTTGAAAGGAGTTCTCATCGTTGATTTCCATTTCATTATCTGACCTAACTACCCCTTCACTAACTGATTACTCTTCATTTAATTTTTTTTTTTAAATTACTTTCTATAACCCCAAGTTTTTACAATTATTGGTCGAACTTCTTTACTATTTAAATGGTATGATAGGAGAGAGAGGATAGTGAAAAAGGTAACGAAAGACCGCAATCGGGGTAACGAAAGACAATCAAATATAATTTCGTGCATCGCACAAAGACGTTACTAGTTGATCTATATTATTAACTTCACAAGGATGAGAATTGAAAAATGAGGTAAGTACGTGTTTCAGACCTTAATTTTAAAATTGAAGTTAAAATCTTATTTTTACTTTAAAGGAACAAAAACGAAACTATATTACTAAATGAAAAAAGAATAAATTCTTAGAAATAAAGGAAGTCATAATTGGTACATCTATAACAACATGAAATTGGAACTTAGTAATACAAAGGAAAAAGGATCTGAAGAGAAAAAAACATCGGAAACTAGACAAACAGGGACTATAATTTAAGAGCAGCTATTGCTTCAGGTTTAAAATCAACTCTCAGACCCAACACTCTCCTCACCTCGGCTAGAGTCAATCTCCAGGTCATGGGTCCTGCGTTCTCACCCTAGAAATCAAGAATTTCAAATACCTTTTCTAAGTTTAGGATAGTGGCCATCTAGGTCAAACGAGCAAATTTGTCTCTAACAGTTTTGTGTGTCATACTAGAGAAATGGCTTACTAGAGACCTAGCATCTCGGTCAAGTTGAAGACCTCCAAGTAGACTGAATCGTTTTTGCGTCATGATCACTTCAAGCCTTTTTAGAATGAAGTCAATGACCAAATGAACAAATGAGTCATAATTGTTATAAGTCATTAGCGGCTGGAGCCATGCTACATTGATCTCAACAACATGGAGAAGCCTCTGGACCCATGGATCATTCACCTCATTGTGAGCATATTCAGCTTCAGATAGCTCGTAGCCAATGGTAGCCACACTATTTAATATTGGACGGATTCGGGGCATCACAGTTGCTACAAGTTGCTACACTCCAACATTTAAGGCTTTCTTAAAATTGTTGCTCATCTCGCCCGATTCAGACAAACAAGATTTAACTCTCTCTATCCGCTGGTGTAAGGAATACCTGAAACCATAAATTGAGTCAGATCAACACAACCCCAACAGACCAAATGAATACTTAAAAGATTGGAGGTCTATCACATAACCAGATAGAATTAGAAAGATAATATAAAATATTATTCAAACTTTTGCCCAATTTAAAAATGGGAACTGAGAATCAAGGCATTGCAAAGATGAATGGATAAGCATATTAGGGAACCAAAGAACCCACATCAATACTAGACGGGCCTTGCTGAAGGCTGTCAATAGTGTTACTCTGCTTGGGAAAATGAATTGATTATAGAGTCGTTTTCTATTCTATCAGCAATTTAAGGCATGTTCACTAGGAATGGCGGTCAACTAAAAAAAAAAAGGATATTTGTTCGAATCTGCCTCTTTTGAACCAGAAATGGACCATACATATTAAACGGTAAACGTATATGAGAATAACCATATAAACCCATACGGGAATGAAAGTGGGGATGAACTAACACTTACACCCGCCCCAAACCCCAACCCCAAACACGCAACCCCGAACCCCTAAACCCTAAAACCCCAAACCCCAACTTGGTGTTGATGAATTCTCTAATAACTGCAAGTGAAGGTCTTCCATATACACACTTTGCAATCAAAGATTGCTAAAAAGGTTTCTCAAGATCAATCATCTCCTCCTTGGACCAGAAAACTATATGCTGACCTTTATTAAAAACTGCTTTTTTTTGGCTTTTTAGCATGTGAATCATTCGTATGTTCGAGTTTTTGATCGGCTATAGGTTTGAAAAAAGACGTAATTTGTGGTTGTTGAATGATTGATGCGTAGGTTTTTGGTTTATGTTGTGGATCTGGTGGTTTTGGTTGTTCTAGATAAGGTTGGTTGATACTCATGAAGAAAGGAAATTCTAGAGAGAAGTCAGAGCTTCTCCCTCCAGAATAGAAAAAAATGAAATCTCTCTAATAAAACCCTAAACCCCTAAAACTCCGAACCTGAAACCCTAAAACCGTAAAACCCTAAACCCTAATTGGGTTGGTGATTTTTGAAAGGAGTTCTCATCGTTGATTTCCATTTCATCATCTGACATAACTACCCCTTCACTAACTGATTACACTTCATTTAACTTTTTTTTAAAAATTACTTTCTATCACCCCAAGTTTTTACAATTATTGGTTGAACCAGTGTTTTGAAAAGCTCGCCTAGGCGCTCGCCTAGGCGAGAAGCGAGGCGAGGCGAGCTTAGCTCGCCTGGAGGACCCCAGGCGAAGCGAACGTGAGCGAAGCGAGGAAAAGCGAAAAAGCGAAGAAGCGAAAAAAGCGAAAAAGCGAACGCTTTATTATAAAAAGCGATTCTGCTTCACTTTTTTTTTTTTTTTTTTTTCTGATTACAGGTTAGTAGTCTCTTTTATTTTTTAATCACTAATGACTTTTTTTTTAGACTATTGCTGGTCTATTTTTTTTTTTCTAATAAACAATGTTTCGAACAAAACACATTCCTTTTTTTCCTTGTGTTGCTGAATTCATTTAGAATATTTGTGGGATGTGGGAGTCAGGCGACTACACTGCATGACAATTATGACAAAAAAATAAAGCAGGAGTATCAGAAATGGGGGTAAATAATAAATTCTTCTACAAAGAAGTGTCTTTGATATGTCTTAGTTATACTTTTCTCTTTTCTTATATATATACAAATGGTACCAAAAAGTGGTCTATGCTTATACCATGTTTAATTATTTTAGTACATGTGAAATGTGCCTCTGTTCTGCTTTTTTTATTCAGTATATAATTACATATGAAATTGTTTACAATTGATTCTGCTCCTGTCATGATCATTGTGCTTCTGTTTTTTTTTTTAGCTCATTCTGCTTCTATTTTTTTTTTTGTTGATTCTGTTGCTGCTTCGATTTTGCTGTCCTGTGTTGCTTTTGTTTTTTTTAATTGTCATTCTGCTTTTTTTTTTTTGTTGCTAATTCTGCTGTTGTCCTGATTCTGCTTCTTTTGTTGTCCTACCCTGTCAATATGAAAATGTATACAATTGTTAGTATTTGTTTGAATTTAAATGTTTAAGTTATGACTATTATTAAGATTTGAGATATTATTAGTGTTTTTTTTAATTTAAATGTTTATGGTTTTACTTGCATTTAAATATTTAGTATATATAAAATTAGAACTTAGATTGTTTAGAAGTTAATAAACTAAAATATATATTTTTTTTAACTGTTCGCTTTGCTTCGGTAAAGCGTGTCGCTTCGCTTCTCGCTTCTCGCCTAGGCGTTAGGAGCCTTGGTCGCTTCGGTTCGCTTTACGCCTTAAATAACACTGGGTTGAACTTCTTTACTATTTAAATGGTAGGATAGGAGAGAGAAGATAGTGAAAAAGTTAACGAAAGACAATGAGATATAATTTCGTGCATCGCACAAAGACGTTACTAGTTAATCTATATTATTAACTTCACAAGGATGGGAACTAAAAAATGAGGTAAGTACGTGTTTCAGACCTTCATTTTAAAATTGAAATTAAAATCTTATTTTTACTTTAAAGGATCAAAAACGAAACTTTATTACTAAATGAAAAAAGAATAAATTCTTAAAAATAAAGGAAGTCATAATTGGTACATCTACAACATCATGAAATTGGCACTTAGTAATACAAAGGAAAAAGGATCTGACGAGAAAAAAACATTGTAAACTAGACAGACGGGAACTACAATTTAAGAGCAGCTATTGCTTCAGGTTTAAAATCAACTTTCAGACCCAACACTCTCCTCACCTTGGTTGGAGTCAATCTCTAGGTCATGGGTCCTGCGTTCTCACCCCAGAAATCAAGAATTGCAAATACCTTTTCTAAGTTTAGGATAGTGGCCATCTGGGTCAAATGAGCAAATTTGTCTCTAACAGTTCTCTGTGTCATACTAGAGAAATGGCTTACTAGAGCCCTAGCATCTCGGTCAAGTTGAGGACCTCCAAGCTGACTGAATCGTTTTTGCATCATGATCACTTCAAGCCTTTTTAGAATGAAGTCAATGACCAAATGAACAAATGAGTCATAATTGTTATAAGTCATTAGCGGCTGGAGCCATGCTACATTGATCTCAACAACATGGAGAAGCCTTTGGACCCATGGATCATTCACCTCATTGTTAGCATATTCAGCTTCAGATAGCTCGTAGCTAATGGTAGCCACACTATCTAATTCTGAACGGATTCAGGGCATCATAGTTGCTACAAGTTGCTCTAATCCAACATTTAAGGTTTTCTTAAAATTGTTGCTCATCTCGCCCAATTCAGACAAACGGGATTTAACTCTCTCTATCCACTGGTGTAGGGAATACCTGAAACCATAAATTGAGTCGGATCAACACAAACCCAATAGACGAAATGAATACTTAAAAGATTGGAGGTCTATCACATAACCACAACAGAGAGAATTAGAAAGATAACATAAAGGATTATTCAAAATTTTGCCCAATTTAAAAATGGGAACTGAGCATCAAGGCATTGCAAAGATGAATGGATAAGCATATTAGGGAACCAAAGAACCCACATCAATACTAGACGGGTCATTCTGAAGGCTGTCAATAGTGTCACTCTGCTTGGGAAAATGAATTGATTTTAGAGTCATTTTCTATTCTATCAGCAATTTAGGGCATGTTCACTAGGAATGACAGTGAATCAGAAAAAAAAAATGGATATTCGTCCGAATCCACCACCCCGTTTGAACCGGAGATGGACCATACGTATTAGACGGTAGACATATATGGGAATACCCATATAAACCCGCACGGGAATGGAACTGAGGATGGAAGTGGGGATGGACTAACACTTACACCTGCCCCAAACCCCAACCCCCAAACCCGAAGCCCTAAACCCCCGAAAACCCGAACCCCAAACCGAAACCCTGAACCCCCCTAAACCCTAAACCCAAAACCCCAACACCCCTAGACCCAAGACCCAAGAACCCAAACCCCAAAGCCCTCAACCCCGAACCCTAAACCCAAAACTCCAAACTCCAAACCCCAAAACCCAAAACCCTAAACCCTTTTTTTTTTTTTTTTTTTTTTTTTGAGCTGCATTAAATGAGCTGAATTTAAGAAGAATTCCTTGCTGCCTAGATCTCCAAGCTGAAACAAAGTCATTCACAAAGCCTCAGTTAAAGAAAAGTCACCTGCTGCAATCCTACTGAACCAGTCCAGCTGAGACATCACGCTGAACAGTCCATCAAAACATCCAGCTGAACAAAAAACCAGCTGAACAGTCCATCAAAAATCAGCTAAACAGTGCGTGAATAGTGTCATGAACAGTCCAGCTGAACAGTGCCTTGAACAGTCCAGATTTGTTGCTGAAACTGTTGAAATTCCTGCAGAAATGCAAGTCCAGCTGCAGCAGATGAAAAATACAGCTAAACGATCCAGATGTAGTTCTTGCTGAAGCATTCCAGTCAAAGCAGCGCACTCCAGACAAAACAACCCACTCCAACTACAAAGTGTGCATTAACACTTAAAATTCTTTCTCCTTAACAATCTATATTGCCTTTGATCTTGCTGAAGGAGAAACCGAGCTTCAAATGGCAAGGAATCTGCAGAAGTTATCTTCGTGTCCATACGATCTTGAACTCCTTTATTAGCTAGAAAATCAGCAACCGAATTCGCCTCACGATAGACATGCAGAATTTCAAAAATTCAAATTGCTAAGAAGCTTCTCCAACTTATAAAATAATGTCAAATATCTCCAGTTACACTCAATGCTCCCCTTAACCATATCAACTACCATTTTAGAATCTGTCTCAATCAACACCTTATACTCAGACAACCCAAACTGATGAAAAAGTTTTAATTTATCTAATAAAGCTCTAATTTCAACTTCCATATTAGTTCCCATTCCATAAAATTTGGAAGTTGCAATAATCAACTGGCCCCATTGATTTCGCAATACAGCTCCACCACTAGACCAACCTGGGCTCCCCTTAGCTGAACCATCAACGTTAAGCTTTAAGGTACCATCCAGCAGAGGAGACCAAGACACCCATACAGCTCTTGCCTTAATCGGAGAAAGATTAACATTAAGAGATGACAGCAGAATTTGTCCTTTCCTTGAATCCGCAACTTTAGGCCTTACGACATAGCTTTGATACTTTACAATCCGCATGATCTTGAAAACTAAAGCAGTGGAATGAAGCTTAATCCCTTCAAATTGTCGCCTGCACCTTTCAGTCCAAAGCTGCCAATAAATAATTAAAGGAACTCCTCTAATTAATCCATGACACATTGACTGCTTTTTATAAATTCTTGCTCATCTTCTAAACCTCATTAATGGGCCTTCACCAGCTACCAATGTGAAACCCATAGCAGAAGAAATAGCAGCCCACACAGCTTGGGCATATGGACATTGGATAAAAAAATGTTCCTCAGACTCCGACTGCATCATACGTAACGAACACTTACTTGCCATCACAATACCAACAGACACAAAATTGGAATCCATAGGGAGAGCATGTTTGAAAATTTTCCAAGTAATGAGCTGAGCAGAAGTAGCAGTATTTTGCTTCCATATAAGTGTAGCCAAATCACTTGTTTGCTCTCGATGCCTAATAATCGGCCAAGCAGACTGAACAGTAAATTTGCCTGTTGAAGACGGAGTCCATACCAATCGATCCTGCCTATCATAATATGTGACTTGCAATGAGGAAATCTCTGAAATTAACTCCTCAGTCAGCTCTGAACAAGATTCAGAATTCCATTGGTCATTACAAAATACATCTCTCAACTTAGGAAAAACCTGTGGAAACTCTTACACCCTCAATAGTAATGGACCTTGACCTGTCCAATTATCACACCAAAAATCAATTCTAGCACCATTCCCCACTATCATTTGTGTGTTTGAGACCACTTCTTCAAACCATGACAACAGATTCCTATAACTCCTTGAGTAGGAATGCCTTCAATTTCTTAACACATGCTGCTGACGAAGATATTTAACAGAAAAAATCTTGGACCATATATATGACCCATGCAGCAAATTCCAAACTTGCTTCATATGTAGCGCATTAGAAACATCCTGAAACTTTCGCAATCCAAGACCTCCCTCCTCCTTTGGAACAGTCAGCTTAGCCCATGAACACCAATGCCTCTTTCTTACTGCTGCTTTACTAGACCAAATAAATGATGCTATAATAGAATTCATTCAAGCAATAATGCCCTTTGGCAAATTCATACAAGCTAAGAGATGCACAGGTATTGCACTGAGAACAGATTGAACCAGTACAACCTTTCCCATATTAGATAACAGCTTTGCATACCACCCTTCCAGTCTTGATCTAAACTTCTGCAACAAATCCTCATAATAAATCAACTTAGGCCTGCCCTTTATAACTGGACACCCTAAATATGTAAAAGGACATTTTCGAATGGGAATTTCTTCTTCAAAATGAACAGCCAAAGGGCTATGGTCCAGACTCACTTTCTTCTTCAAATCCCCCAGATTTTTGGTTTAAAAGGGTCCATCTTCACAGGCCCATTATCTTTCTCTGCCACCTTCAGCCCACTTGACCCAATAGTCTCTCAGTCCTTGTGCCAAATTTAACAAACTTCATTCTTGGATTACGCATCTTCTTATTACCTAAGTCTTAGTCCAAATCCATTAATTTTAGCTTATCCACTCAACCAACACCAAATATGTATAGTTACTCTAACCTTTTGTGGACCAAACCACACGTCACCTCTCCCCCTACTACTACCACATATTCCTCCCAATCCCTTTGACTTCTTCAACAACCTCTCGCCTATCGCTCTAATTTTTTAAACTACCTTCCCCAGACAACCTCTGTTTCATGTTGCGACTAAGTCTACTCATACTCAAGAAGACCTTAATCCTAATGGAAAAAGACTTCCAGTTAAAATCAACTTTGAAAGACGTCTAGAGTAGACCCGATTGAGGCTTACAAACTAAGATTCGAGCTCAAACAAATTATCGAGACTTTTAGTTTGTCAATCAACATCAATAAACCCCCCACAACAATCTCCAATCTTCTTGAAGTCTTTACGTCGCCACAAATGGAACGTTAAACATTCTACTGCTCCAACCTCCCAAAATACAACACTTGGTTTCTAGTGACATTGGACTCATGACACCTCACTGAAGCTTCAATGTAGCAGATCCTTTCAGATGAACTCTTTCATTCTTACATATCCTCTTTGCCTACAAGCTATCTTCACAAAAGAAGATAGCTTTATCCGCTTGAAAAGCTCGTAACCTTATAATCATTTTCAGAACCTTAACAAAGAAGTTTGTATTATCTTCCAAGACACATATATAGTCCCTAACACATACCAGAACACATCTCCATCTTTCTTCTTCTTTTAATAGAACTTCATGACCCTTAAAAGTCTTAGCATCTTTGGGTTTGAGAACCTCAACCCATGCCCTATTTTCCCTCTCCTTTAAAAAAGGATATCAACCACCATGAACATCCTCCAACAATATTCAAAAAGCCTCCTAACCCCTTCCTTTAATACTTTTAGGAATAATCAACCCCCTTCTCCTACCATTATTCATCATCTGAGTAACTCCCGTAAACTCCCCGAACCTACTATTTTCCATTTCAATCCACACACAATGTCCCTCCTAACCCCTTCCTTTAATACTTTTAGGAATAATCAACCCCCTTCTCCTACCATTATTCATCATCTGAGTAACTCCCGTAAACTCCCCGAACCTACTATTTTCCATTTCAATCCACACACAATGTCCATCCTTCCTATATTTCCTTAAGAATGCATTCTTTCTATTCCAACACAAAGCTGCATTAAACATATCCATCAACCATCTCACAAAATCCATATTCAATGAGCATGAGAATGATCCAAATAGATTCCATTCCATTGTACGAATCAACTCTCCATGTAAACCTTCAAAGTGCACATTAAAACATGTTTGTTCAATCTTAATCTCCACCGCTACCTTTTTAAGATACACAAAGATGAAGCAATCATATTTGCACCAGAACTTGCATGGCACTAAACCTTACGATTGTCAGATATTGCTAAGAATATTGGGGAAGGATCTCTAGTCTTAATAATATCACTTGACAGGATGCATGAGTTTTATAACTTGTATGTCAGTGCTGGAATATTGCCATTCAATGAAAGCCTATAGGGAGATGCTATATGCATGGGCTAGGGACCTCCACCTATCTTTCAGCTTGTCACGATTTCAGTTTTGACAAAGTTTTTGATGTTTGAGGTCAACAAGTAGCTGACTTAAGATGTGGGGCTGTACAGATTTTCTTTTCATGAGGTGTTATTCAGCTAGTCTGGGTTGTAGTGAGTCTAGAGTGTTCTTAACTCTGCTTTTGTGGTTTTGTGCTTAGTGTTTAAGAGGTATGCCTTCTCGTCCACGAGGACAAGTATAGAAAGGCCTCATCACGTTGTACATGGTTCAAACTGTAGCAGTTGAGCACCTAAAAGTTCCTATCCAGAAATATAACATGTGGCACTGTTTTCAAATTGATGTTGGGACTTAATTTAGTACCCAAGCTAAACATGGTCCCTAAAATATTACCAGAAATGAGAGAGGTCTATGTTCCATTAAATAAAATCTGTATATGGAAAGAGAAGCAAGCCAAGACCACATTGTGTTCTGTATGAACTAGCAATTTTAGTATACTCCTTTAAGAAATGAAACTTTGAATGCAAAGCTCTACCCAGACAAAGAGCCAAAACAAAAAAATCCTTAAGAAAGATGGGGACTGAATAGAAATAACCAAAAGAGAAGTACAGTTGCCACTGACCTCTGAACATTGATCTTCAATCTCATGCCGTAGTTTCAGTGCATAATCGCAACTGACATCCATGTTATTTAAAGCTGTTGCAATTTCTGTCCCAGTCTTTTGCACGCCAGCACCACCCATGAACAGCTTCGCTCCAAGGTTAGGCTCCCTCATTTTCTGCTGCAACGCTTCATTATACTCGCCACCCAACAAACTCACAGCACTGCTCAGTACCTCAATCACTGAGTTAATATTAGACGTGGATATCGACCTCCTGCAGCAACTCTGCAGAACATAGAACACGTCGTCCACCATGGACGTTGTGAGGCTGTCAAGTACATGCTCATCAATGCTAATAGCCTTCCTCACATTTTCCACCATGAAGAACCCCTCCAAAATCACATAATAACCCGTAATTTCCTGAACAACTTTACTGAAATTTCCGCTCCTAAAAGCCCTGGTTGCTCGGGGAAGCAATTCCGGATCAACTGAACTCAAACCTCTTATCTTGGACACCATATAATCAGTGTAGTCCTCACCCAACTGTGTCAATTGCAAAATCTCTTCCAAATACAATTCGATCTCCCTTGGGTCAGGTCCTTGGACTCCAACAGAAAGTAAGTTACTCTTGTAAGTATTAATTTCGGATGTCAACTTAGCCAATTTCCGATATTCCATGTATTTCTTTAAAATTAAGGAACCCCGAGAATCACACTCATTTTGGAGCTCACATATGGCATACACAATTCCATCTTCACCGCATAGATTACTCCTTAAAATCTCATTATTTTCTTCTATGGCTAACACAATGTCTTTGAACTAATTCGTCAAACAAGCAACAAAGTTCACCTGATTTTGATTAGTAGCAGCGGCAGAGGATTGCTGTTGCTCCATCGATTCCACCAATTGCTCGAATTCGAGCCTAGATCTCATCGAAATTACTTTCTTCAAATAACTTATGTACACTTGCAATCCTTCTTCCTCCAAACCGAGAGGAGAGTATAATCTAATGAACCGAAGGATCGCCGGGTGGTCCCGCTGATCCACAGCAGCCGATAACCTCTTCCTGACAATTCCTTCAGCTGTTTCTTCGATGCTAGCAACAGTTCTCTCTGATCCGAACCAGAATCTCTGTATTTGGCATCGATCTGGAGGAAGGTCTGGATGTTTTTAGCAGCCGATTCAAATCTTCAGTTTGGAGAGCTTTCTTAACGCCATCAATGCAATTACCTCTCTCTACGATGGCGTCGATGCGGAGAAGAGTGTCATTGACGCGGGACTGAGCGAGATCAAGTTGGCGGACTTTGCCGCGGACCTGATCGGCGAGATCGCATGTGGAGCGGACATTGGAGAGCATGTGGTCGGAATCGGCCTTGACGATCTCAAGGAGTTCGGTGGATTTGTGGAGGTTGGACAGTTGTTTGTCGACATCGGAGCGTTGGGAAAGAATGGTGTCCAGTTCAAGATCCAGGGCTCGTTGGTAGGCAATGCATTCGTGGAGGAGACGAGTCATGGCTCCTACATCGGTGAGTTTTCGAACGTGTTCGAGGGCTTCAGGAGTGCCGAATCGGACTGTTGAAGAGGATAAAGACGAATTGATGGCTGTGGATGTATCGTTCTTCTTGGGGTGCTGAGATTGAGCCGTAGGGTGTCGTGGAACCCTATTGTATCTTCAAAACTTAAAAACCAAATTGAGAAACCGACTTAGGTTGTTTCGTTTTTTTTGTTTTTGTTTTTAATTTTTAAAAAAATATATGTTTGATAAATATTTTTGTTTCCAAAATGATGTTTTGGAAAATATCCAAAAAAAAAAACAGAACAAAGCGGATGCCGCCTCCTCCAATTAATGAGGTCTTGACTTCAAACCCCCTTAGCAGCAAAAGTTTCTTTTTTTTTCCTTACACCATAAAACGCATGACTTCTCATTTTTTTTCCTGACTTCTCATTTGTCTGCTCGCTGGTTGTCCGCAAAGGAGTAGCTTTCTGGTTCGTCTCTCTGTTCACTAGTTCGTCTGGAAGTGCTCGCTAGTCGTCGCTCCGTTGTCTCCGGTGAAACTATAATCTTTCCGGCGAAGCTGTAAGCTCTCTCTCTGCTCGTATCTCCACTTTGATTTTTTTTTTTTTGCAGATGTCTGAATTTTTGTTTCAAATTTGTAGATCCCTATTTTATTTTTGCAGATCAATACTCATTTATCTCCTCTGTTATATTATTGCTTATACTTCAATGGAACCATTGATATTTCTCTTGTTGATTGTTTAGATCTATGATGATGTTGTTCAGATTTAGGGTCTATTTTTGTAGATACGTAATTTATTTTTACAGATCTATACTGTATTATTTCAGATCTAAGGTTAATTTTTTTAGATCTAACTTCAAAATTTATTATCACTTCAAAATTAATTTTAGCAGGAAGAAGGTATCGATAAATTCAAATCCTAAAAATCGATCTAAGCATCATCTTATAACTCTTTAAAAGAAAATATTTTTTGTATATTTGCTTAAATCAGAACCCTCTCAAGATCCACGAATCAAGATGCTCTACCTACTTTTGGCATTCGTATAAATAAACCTAAGTCTAGC
>CAUOFW020008880.1:280049-319756 GCA_963454935.2 Ilex paraguariensis | reverse complement strand
CTCGGAAACGGCTCTCTCTGTATAACTGATTTTTTTAATCCTTACTCTTTTTTTTTACTTTGTTATTTTTACAGTAAACAGTCACAATTAAATGAAAAAGAAGATCGATAGCTAAAATCAATTTTTTTGGTATGGTGTCGTAAAATAAATTTTGGTACCACATGGCTCAATATGTTCTTATTGTACATCAGGTGTACTTTGGTAGAAGTGCAATCCATCCATATGCTGGCAAAATTAAGTTGAATGTCCTTTAATTCTACAAGAATTTATAAATGTTAAAAAAATAAGAATATACGTGTGTATTTTTCAAGTCAAATTGGATTATATGTGATTGATACTAGCATGATTCATTCTTTATTCGTGTTAGTAGATTGTCTCAGTTTTAAGTTTGTGTCGAGAATTAATTAACCTTAACATGTCGGATCATTTTGAATTGGTACTATATTGACGTGTCATAATAAAAAACATCTCCATTCACGTGCGGCCCGAGATATTTTGGAACCTAAATTAGAAACAATAAATGACACATTTTTATTCTTAATATTAATAATAAGTTTAATTTTTAATTTTTTTAAATACAAAAATATTAATTAAAATTTTATATTCAAATTTTTGTTACCATATTTGAATTTAATAATAAGAGAGAGAAAGAATAATTGAAATATTATGATGGTAATTTTAAACATGACTTTTTAAAAGTTAAAANGAGAAAGAATAATTGAAATATTATGATGGTAATTTTAAACATGACTTTTTAAAAGTTAAAATTAAATTTTTAAATTTGGACTATTACTGTATACATATAAATTATAGGTCTTCCTTTAAGTGAGACCTTAATTTTTTTTTGATTGGACTTGTATTTTTATAATATTTTTTTGTAAGGCTTAAAATATTTATAGATTTAATTTTTTTATATGAACTATTTATGATATTTAAAAATTCGGAAATTTTTTTAAAAAATAGGGCGTAAAGCCTAAGTTTTTTTAATAATACTGTTGAGCCGCCCCCTATCTCCATTATTTATATTACTTGACCAACAACATCATTTGGTAATGAATATCGTGACAAGGGGTGTACATGGGCCAATGAATTTTTTTCAGTTGGGCATGGGTAGTATAAGCCCAAGTTTTTATCGTGTGAGTTATCGATGTGTCAAGTTGGATTTCAAGTATTGATAGACTACCCCTAACTCAACCCGACACTTATTGAATAGGCTTACGCTCAATCCTCTTCTTTTATATATACAACTTCATTTTAAAATATAGTCATTTTTTGACTGCTGTTCTTGTTCTTGAAGCATGTGCTGTGTTTGTTCAAAAAGAAAAAGAAAAAGCGTGTGCCAATGTGTATGTGCATTTTTAACAAAATCAAAAAATGACCCCACCTTATAATAAATTATAAAATATGCCACCTACTTACCTAATTTGACATTTTTGTCAAAACAAAGTGGGTGAACGGGCGAGTTGGGCAAAGCTTAACATGGCAGACGGGTCTTTGGGCTGGACAATCAGACCAATCGATCTTTGGACATATTTTTTTGAGTTAGGTAACAGGTCTCATAGATCAACCCGATCCATGATCACCCCTGATCATAAATCAATAACAAAATATCATATGCATATAATAGTGTGCTCCACATATACATATGTCGTAATTTTTTTTTTTTTTTTTGTAACAGAATGTGGAATGTATTCATTGATTGAAATGTAAACAATTACACTCATTCTGAAGAATTGCCTTTAACCCAGGAGGTTGGCAACTCCTCTAGTACAGAGAGAGTGAGTTTGCTAATTTAGACGTGGCGACCCAGTGCTCTGCCTTGTTCAGATTTCTGGGTGTATACTCAAACTGCAGATGCATCCTTCTAGCACAACACCTGATATCCTCAATAAAGGTTAAGATCTCCCATGAGGGGTCATTCTTGTTGGCACTTAAGAGTGATTGCCACTGGGTTATCCCCTTGGATTATGACATTTTCCAGCTGCATACTCATAACCATCAGCAATGCTTCCCTCACAGCGGCAGCTTCGGTACAGCGGCTGGAAGTAGCTGGGATCTTCAGTGCTTTCCCCTCCAGTAAGTTACCATTGGAATCGCGCAATATCACTCCTATTGCTGCCTCCTCTTTGGATTTTATAAATGTGCCATCATAGTTAAACTTCACACTATTGGTGGGAGCAGGGCCGGCTCAATTGAAAGACCACTTAAGCAATTGTTTAGGGCCTTAAAAGAGTCCTAAAAAAAAAGAGGGTCCTCAAATA
Source organism: Ilex paraguariensis (assembly GCA_963454935.2). Classification (NCBI taxonomy): domain Eukaryota; kingdom Viridiplantae; phylum Streptophyta; class Magnoliopsida; order Aquifoliales; family Aquifoliaceae; genus Ilex; species Ilex paraguariensis. Next base: position 317,495 of record CAUOFW020008880.1, on the reverse strand, counting down.
ATAAGTATAATCTTTAACTGTAATTTAAATTTGTCTAAAAAATTTTGATTTAAAGGTCCAATCTAATGGAAATTCTTTCAAGGCCTATATACTAAAACAAAGACCCAAATAAAAAAAAAAAAAAAAAAGACCCAATTCACATCTCTCTCACTTTTTCCAACAGTTAGAAGACTTGAAAATTCTCAAAAAAGCAAAAATTAAATTTTCACAATTAAATCATAAAAGTCTATTGTCTGCCCTCCTCGTCCCCTCTCTCTCTCTCTTCAAGCAAAAAAAGTTTATATTGTATCTCTCTCTTACAACTTAGATTAAATTGAAAAAGTACATATTTGTTTGATTAGTAATTTAATTTTTTAATATTTTTATTGATAGGATTAATTTAATGTAATTATTCTTTTTTATTGTAAAAGTCTAAAATAATAAATGATTTGAAAGGCAAACAAGTCGTCAATTCAAAGCTAATATAATTTTTATTTATCAGGTGGTATTATTTAATTTTTATTGACTTTTATAAGATATTATATTGTTCTCTTAGTATAATTATTTATTATTTTAAAATATATTTTATTCAAAATAATTTTTAGTTTGAAATATGTCAAGTTTTTAAAAAAATTAAAACTCATAAAATTTTACTTATTATCAACTATAGAACAAGAAAGATCGAATGAATTAATCATATTATCCATTGAAAAAGATATACTAGCAAAACTCAAATATAAAAATTTATTACTAATTTTGCATCACAAAAAATAAAAAAATAAATTATAAATAAAATTTTAATCATACAATATATTTTGTTTTGATAAATTTTGGTAAGCCCCATTTAACACTTTCACTTAGGCCCAGTTTTAATTGGGCCGGCCCTGGGTGAGGAGAGGTTGACACGCATACCATAATGCTCCGACTGTTTGATAGAACCGAATTGCCCCCATGGTTGTTTCGAGATCCGCAACACCGACATTGGGTTGGGTTCTTTGTCTTCAATGATTTTCATATGCTCCACGCAGTTGTGGTTATCTTACTTAGAAGAAGGAGGCAGTGTTCTGGGCTTACCAGTAAATCCAACAGTTGAGTGTACCATTACGTTAGAGATGGAATTTGTTGCTCCATACCCAACCAAACACTATGAGTCCATCTGCAGCCCAAAAACATAAGTTCCACTGTCTCAGTTCCTCTTTTACATGTTGGCGAGGTCGCACACTTACATCTATACGTCGCCAACGCATTGGAACATGCTCTCCACCAGAAATGACGCACTTTGGGAGTAATTTTCAGCTTCCAAATCAGTTTCCAAACCTTCGGGTTTGGTCTGCTTGATGATTCCCCCTGACCAATAGATCTAGCCTCCAGTATCTTCTTTGCTACGTGATAACCCCATACCCAGGCTAGCCTTAGGATGTGTGTGGGTTATATGGACACTATGCCACTTTTACTTTTAACCAGAAGTGTTGTAATTGTTTTCTGATAGTAAAAATAAAAGGGCCTAGACCCTTTTGGGGACTTCAAGAAGTCAGAGTTGGGATGGTAAATTGACTTTAATAGCCTGGAACTATAGGAGTTGGGTTTGGTGATTATTCTTCAACACTGTTTTGCAAGAGAGTAATGCTCATTAATTCTTCAGCTATTTGGCATTGGCACCATTAATTTCCAGCTTTAATAAAAAACAAAACACTAAACAAAAGACTCATACTACACCAATCAACTTTGTTGTTTTGATCTTATAAATTAATTCCCAATCTATTGGTAATCAAGTCTCTATGTAACTACCACCGAGTGAGGTGGTGGGGTACTGGCCGAATTAGGTTCGTTTCCGAGAGGAATAACGAATGCATTAAGGGGCCTCATGATCTCACCGATGAGGGCCTATCGCGGTAGTTTCTGGGCACTCTTATTTATCTTCGCCCCTTTTTTTATCAACAACAAAAAAAAAAGTGTCTATATATCTTATCCAAACTAACTTTACTAGATGCAAGTTTAATCAAGTTAAGATCAAGATTAACAAGTAATTATGCCATTAACATTGGTTTATTCAAATAGGCTGGGAATTAAGTTAAGCTAATAAACACCACCAAATTTACCAAAAAAGAATAAAAATTGACACTTACAAGTTGTCAACTGTAAGCTCACCTCCCCTTCTTTCCCTTGTCTTCTTCTTGGTTGTTCCAACAGAAATTAGCATAATTATACATTATTTTAATTACCAAATTAATATCAAGATCATAAACAACAAAAAAATATGCAAACAAATATTAAATAACAACTAATTTAGAATAGAATAAAATAAAGACTATAAATCAAAAAGAACTAACGTATGAATCCGAGAGTCGTGTGAATATTGTCTTAAAACAGTTGGGTCTCTCCGCGTGAGGGTGTTAACGGACATTAGTGACTCTAAGATCATATCCAAACACTTGCAGTAGCACCTCCTCAATGATCACGCACTACTGAAAGATAGAGATAAACCTAATTCGAATCGAAATTATCCAAAAATACAAGAGAGTATAAAATAATTATTCAGACGTAATAATGTATATATAAAAGTTGGTGGAATTGATTCTTGGTTGATGAAGAATTTTAATGTAGAATAAAAAAGATGGCCAACCGTGGTAAAGGAAAACAAGGATGGTAAGGTTACTGCCAAAAGAATATCCCAAAAAATAGTTTCCATAAGCACCGGTCCTTGTTTAACTCCAATGAGTTTTCTAAACGAGCCGAGTTAGTTCGATTATTTTACAAATAAATGAATCGAGTTTTACAAGTTCGAGTCGAGTCTTTTTAAACTCGTTTTTTTAAATTAATTTAAAAAATTATGTAAATTTTACTCGTTTAGAAGACGAATCGAACTCATATCGAGTTCAAAACAAATCAAGTCCAAATAATTTAATTCAATTATTAGTCCTACTTAGAATTTGCCTTCCCTCAACTTCCAGCCGGCCTTCCTTATGGAGTGATATCTATTTAATTCACGCAATTCACACCTGGTAGTTGACTAGGAGATCAAGCACACTCACAAGAAATTTTTTTTCCCTTCTAGCCATGACAAGACTATTATGTATATTATCTATATAATAAAGTACAATATAATTTAAATTTTAAAAGATAAACAAAATAATTTTTGCTATTCGTGATTGAGATCTTATTCAATTTTATTTTAAAGTTAATCTGACGGCTAATATTAACACTCCAAATTTAATAAGGAAAATAGGTCTCTAAGGATATGTTTGAGGTGATTTTTTAAAAATATTTTAATATTTATAATTTTTCATAAATACTTTAAATAAAAAAGTAGTGTTTGGAATTACCCCACCACCACCACTACCATCATCACCACTAACCCCCCCTCCACCACCATTACCATTACCACCACTACCACCCCACCCCACCACCAAACTATCCCCTCACCATCATCACCACTGCCACTATCACCTCCACTGTCGTCACCCCATCACCACTACCAATGTCACCACCCCACCACCATAACCCCACCCACCGCCTCACCACCATTATCACCACTAACACCACCCTCCGCTCCTTACCATCATCATCGCTGTCGTCACCATACCACCCCTACCATCACCACCGTTGCCACCCCACCACCACCACCACAACTGCCCAACTACCACCATTCCCATTACACCCACCACCACCATCGTCACCGCCACCCCACCACTATCGCCGCCCCCACCCCACCACCACCGTCACCTCCACCCCACCGTTGCCACTGTCGTCACCCCACCACCACCTTTGTTACAACAACCACCACTACCCCTTACTATCACCACCGTCGCCATGACTACTGCCGCCACCTGACCACCACCACCATTACCCCTATCCCTCGACCACCACCGTCATAGTTGTTAAAATCGTCCGATTTATGAGTCGAATTGTACGATTCAGTTCGATTTATGGGGTGGACGATTCGAATCTTATGGTTGAATTGATTTGGGTCTGGAATCGGAAGTGAATCACACGAATCGTACGAACCAAACCGAACTTGATGTATCATACGATTCGTTCTTTTTTTTTTAAACCAACGTAGACGTCAAAATGACGTCGTTTTGACTGCTTGGGCAATCAAATGACGTCGGTTTTTGCAAGGACCCCAGCCCTAATAAATAAGATACAAAACTTTGTCTCTTTCTTGTTTTGCCGAAGATCATTTTCTGTTGAAGAAGACCCACCACACCACGCTGAAGCTTCATCAGCTCTGAGGTATGTCTCTGCCCTTTCTTCTTCTTCTTCTTCTTCTTCTTACCAGCAACCAAACAGTGACAGCCTTAAGCAGGCCTTACGTCTTCTTCAAGTTTTGCTCTGTTTTTATAAAAACTATGCTCTGTTTTTTTATTGTTGTAGCTTTTTAGTTTCTTAATTTCTATTTTTTTTCATTGTTGTGGCCTGTAGGGGGAGGATTTTGACGTTATGAATTAGGGTTTCTGTATATAAACAATATGAATGTGGGTTTCAAACTTCAAATGATGCTTTGATTGTCACTTTATCAATGCTCTATTTTTTCAATGTTTTACTGTAATTTCTTATTTTCTTTTGTTTTTTCGTTGTTGAGTCAGTATGATTCCATGGTCTTGGTTGTTTTAGGTGTTTGTAGTTATCCATGGAGTATTGAGTTATTTTGGGTGTTTGTGGCTGTCCATGGAGTGTTGATTTGTTTTATGTGTTTGTGGCTGTCCATGGAAAAGTTGTTGCTTGTTGGTTTGATGTTCTGTAATGTTGTTGGTTTGATGTCCATGGAAAATTCTATAATTTTCTATTATTTGCTTCTTGTAAATTGTAATAACTATATGTTCTAAATTATATGTTCTATTGTTTTTTTTCTCTTTTCAGTTGTTGTTGTTGTTGAAGACTTGAAGTTGAAAATGGTAAAAAAGAATATAAAAACGAAGCAGAAAAAGAATGAAGATCCAACATGTGATCATTTTTCTCGTGTGGGTGATAATAGAATGCATTTGAAGTGTAATTATTATGGCCTTGACAAATGGGGTGATGTGAGTAGAATGAAACATCATTTTGTGGGGACTTGTCATGATGTAGCACCTTGTACCCAATGTCCACCGGATGTTATAGAAAAATTCTCCCAAATGTTGGAAGGTGCGAAAGGAAAAAATGAGGATCCTAATGAATGTTGCATAGAGGATGTTGAAAGGGGGACCCAAACCATGGATGCTTTTGTGATCAAAGGCAAGGGGAAATGTGCTAGAGGAAGACAATAAACATTAAATGAATTAGTGAAAAAAAGAGAACCGGTGGTTCAAGACATATGTCGTTTCTTCTATGGACATGCACTAGCTTTCAATTTAGTTAAAAGTCCATTGTTGGATAAAATGATGAAATCGGTTGGTGAGTATGACAAGGGATTAAAACTCCCTAGCTATCATGAGGTTAGAGTTACTTGTTTGAAGAAAGATGTGGAAAATGTGAAGTTGAGTTTGGATAAATATAGAATGGAATGGAAGAAAAGTGGGTATACTTTGATGTCGGATGGGTGGACCGATGAGAAACAAGGTTCACTCACAAACTTTCTTGTTAATAGCCCTAGTGGAACGGTGTTTCTTAAATTCGTGGATACTTTCGGGGTTATAAAGGATGCTAATAAGTTGTTTGAGTTACTTGACTCAATTGTTGAGGAGATTGGAGAGGAGAATCTGGTTCAAGTCGTGACGGATAGTGCTTCGGCTTATGTAGCCACCAGTAGGTTGTTGGAGGACAAGAGGAAGAAGTTATTTTGGTCTCCTTGTTCTGCTCATTGCATTGATTTATTGTTGAGTGATATTGGTGATTTGCCAATTTTTCGTGACACCATTTCAAAAGCCAAAGAAGTTACACTTTTTATTTATAGGCATAGTTGGGTACTTAGTAAATTTAGAGAGTTTTCGAACAACATGGAACTGACACGTCTGGCAATTACAAGATTTTTCACTACATTTCTCACCCTAAAAAGCTTTGATGATAGAAAGTTTTGTCTTCGACGCATGTTTTCATCAGAAGATTGGGCTAATGGGCCTTTTGCTTCAAAGATTGATGCTAAAAAAGTGAAAAATATAATTTTGTATGATCAAAAATTTTGGAAAGCAATCAAGTATTGCTTAAAATCTATGATTTCACTTGTTAAAGTATTGAAGTTAGTTGATGGTGATGCTAAACCGGCCATGGGATATATATATATATATATATATAAAACAATGGATAGGGCTAAGGAACAAATTGCTCAAAATTTCAAAGAAGAGGAAAAAAGGTATGAAAAAATTTGAAAGATTATTGATGATAGGTGGAACATGCAACTTCATAGGCCACTTCATGCGGCGGGGGTACTTTCTTAATCCCAAGTAAGTTCACAAAAACACTTCCTATCTATATTTACTCATATATAAATTGTGAATCAAATTTTAATCCCAAGTAACTTCTTTTTAGGTTCCAATATGATTCAAATTTTAATGTTGATAAGGAAGTAAAGTTGGCTTTATAGGACCATTGAGAGAATGTACCTAGATATCGAAACAAGAATCTCTATTGATGAGCAACTAGAGAAGTTCAAGAGGGCTGACGGTTTATTTTCTATGAGCATGACCATGTTAACAAAAGACAAGAAACAACCCGGTAAGAATTGAAGAACATTTATATAAACTAACCTATATAAGTATCTTGTTTAAATTTTTTAGTTTAAATCTTTGTTTTTAATAGCTTTTGTGGTGGAAAAGTTACGGAGATGATTGTAAAGAACTCCAAAGATTGGCTATATGGGTATTAAGTCTTACGTGTAACGCCACGGGATGTGAGAGAAATTGGAGTGCTTTTGATCATGTACATTCCAAGAAAAGGAATCGCTTGGAGCAACAAAGAATAAATGTCATTGTTTATGTGAAGTACAACATTCACCTTGAAATGAGACAATTGAAAAGACAAGAAAAAAAATGAGACATATGGTCCAATTTATCTATCGGATATGGAATCCAATGATGAGTGGATTACTGAGAGTGAAGATCCATGTCTAGCAGAAGACAACTCATGGATGGATGTTCATGAATGTTTTCAATTTGATGAAAGTGTCTTTTCTAGCAAAAAGAGAAAAAGAGGTATTCTTTAATCTTTAATCTTTATTGTTTATTATATATTTATATTTATAGAATTATATATTGTTTGCCATTTAGTCATTTACCAATTATTATTTATAGGACCAAAAAATTTAAATGCTATTAAAAAAGGCAAAACTAAAGTTGTTGAGATAGATAATGATATTGAAGTGGTTGATGATGATGAGTAAACGGAAGAGGATGAGGAAACGAAGATGGTTGAAGTAGAAGAAGATGATGATTATGAAGATCTTCACCTTGGAAATAATGAAGATCGAAGAAATTGACTACTACTATTTTTTTGATAAGTCTTAGAACTTGACTTTTTGTTGTCGTTCAATNGAAAATAATGAAGATCGAAGAAATTGACTACTACTATTTTTTTGATAAGTCTTAGAACTTGACTTTTTGTTGTCATTCAATGCACCTCTCATTTTTTTGGGTCCATAGGTGATAGATCCATAACTTGACTNTTTCCAGGATTTTTTTCAGATTCTGAAACTTTGATAATCCCTCTTTTGCTACAAATAGTGTAGAAATTAATTCAAAGAGTGTAGAAAATCTGTTGCAGAGAGTGCAGAAATTCTGTTGCAAAGAGTGCAGAAATTCTGTTGCAAGTAGTGCAGAAAATCTGATGCAAATAGTGCAGAAATTAATTCAAAGAGTGCAGAAAATCTGTTGCAAAGAGTGCAGAAAATATGTTGCAAAGAGTGCAGAAATTCTGTTGCAAATAGTGCAGAAAATCTGATGCAAATAGTGCAGAAATTAATTCAAAGAGTGCAGAAAATCTGATGCAAACAGTGCAGAAAATATGTTGCAAAGAGTGCAGAAATTCTGTTGCAAATAGTGCAGAAAATCTGATGCAAATAGTGCAGAAATTAATTCAAAGAGTGCAGAAAATCTGATGCAAACAGTGCAGAAAATATGTTGCAAAGAGTGCAGAAATTCTAGTACTTCTGTCTAACAAACCATGTCTAGATATCAAAGACACATTTCCTGCAAAATATGACATACTCATTAGACATACAACAGCAAAATATTCATTATTTGAAATTGAAGCAAAAATCGAAGACAAATTTTGATTCACAGCAGAACAAGAAAGAGAAGTAAGTTTCAATGCATAGCAAAAGCTATTTTCTGCTTGGAATAAAAGCAATACAAGGTGCACAACATTTTTGGGACTATTTATCCCCTAATGAAATACATGGAGTTCATATGACTGACCTTTTAAATATCCAAGACACATATTGTTGAAGAAAATGGCCAGATGAACTTGTTCATTGATTCAATAAACAGACTTGTCAAGAAATTAGATTATGCATGATCACTACCAAATTGCCATTAATTAGCTCCATCTCATTAAGCTGGTATGGAGATCAAATATGATGTTTTACTCATTTGCATTCATGAGAAAGTGGAGATTGAGAGAACCATCCAAACAATCAGATATGCGTTTGCATCCAAGGGGCCTCACGTATAAAATTATTTTCTTAATTTTAACTTCCTATGTTTGTGCCTTGTGCTGCAAATAGGGGATATCATAAAGTTAAACAGCTAACTCGAAAATCCTTTCTAAGATTCTTTAACAATGTAGATCCTTTGATCGGTTGAATTCACTAGGTTCAATGGTGCTTAATGGTNCTCGTCATTGTCCAACCATCACCCCTACCCACCACTACCCCTATCGCCTCACGACCATCACCACTACCACCACCACCGCCAGTACCACCCACCACTACTACCATTGCTCATTCTCACTCTTTCCTCTATATTTGTAATTTAATTTTATATGTGAATACAAATATATTTATTATTGATTATTTTTTTAATTATTATGTCTCTTCAGGTATAAGTAATAACTAGTTATATTATACAATTATATTATTATAATATATTAAAGTAACGAGGTTTGACAAGTCAATTTGGATTCTTTACATATTCTCCCTCCAATAATACTTATCTTAGTTTTCACCCCTAAAACTTTTTAATAACAAATTACATCTAAACTTCATAACTTTGAAATGCAACTACCATACATGCTTTGAATTTCACATTGTCACTTTATGTGAGACCATATCAATAAACAATCAACGCAAATAATCTATTTTACAAAAACAAAACATCCATAGTAGAGGTGAAGTATTCAAAGAATTGAGAAGAGAAATTAAAAACAAGCGTAATAAATCTTTAAAAAAATGACTACTTGACTTCCTAGTTGGAAGAATCTTAATCTCATAAAAGTAATTAATTTGGCTAACCAAAATTATTTCTATCTTACACTATATGAAACAAAACCCTTCAAAAATTTAAGCACTTTTGAAGGTGGAGTTTGAGTTTAGATTTATTGGCATACTGAACTCTCTCCTATTGAAATTAGATAAAATAATTAAAAATTTTATGCTTTCTATCTTGTGTGAATTCATGAAGAGAAAAAACTAAACAAATTAATAATCTGGTCGTATTGGGTCCCGCAATTAGAGATTAAGAATATGCACATGCACAAGCATGTGTGTGACTATGTTTCTATTTTTATAAAAATAAAATTATATTTTTTAAATTNTGTCGTATCTCTTTTCATTAAATCTCGTTGCACATGCGACGCATATGTTTTATCCATGGACAAAACTATAAAAACTTATTTTTATAGACAAAACAAAACTAAACATGCGACGCACGTATTTTTATAGTTTTGTCCATGGACAAGACATATGTATCATGTGTGCAACGAGATTTAATGGGAAGAGAGACGGCAATTGGTCTGAAGGACCACATTGCAATCAATTCAAAATAATGAGGGAGTAATGTAAAAAAGAAAAATCTTTTAATATATAAAGTGGAAATCTTAACATCTTTTGGGGTGAAAAGTATACAAAACCCAAAATATTTAGCGGAAGTTAGCGAAGCCAAAAGACGTCATCACTACGTTACGGCAATTGTTGCTGACGTTACACATGCGAAGGACTTGCTAGTTGGTGGACTTTCCTTCCACATTATTTATTATGCTGGTTTAAGTCCGCCACTCTTTTTCTTTTTTTTTTTAAATAAATTTATTTACGGTAAATTTTATTAATAATAAAATTATAAAAAAAATAAGGGAGAAAATAAACCTTTGCCGCTTACGTACTAAAAGAACTTTAATGATGAGTTTATCTATATATTTTTGATACTCAAGTCTTATCTTCGTACGATGGGTACCACTGAACTCATTGCGAAGGCAAAATGGTGGGTCCTATTGTTGTCCACTTGTTTGAAATTCATCTTCTTTTACCTAGTTGTCAACTTCATAAATTATCTTGTTGAATAAGAATCCTTCCGACGAAAGATCCATTTAACGCCAAAATCTGTATGAATTCTTTTGCTTAGTAATTTTAAATGTTAATCTGAATTTGGACCTAGTTATCATCGTTGAATTTTTTGCCACGCCACGGTAATATTTTTCAACACCAACATAAGGCCTCCATTATCTTTGAATTTTTTTGCCACGGCAATATTCTTCTTCTTTTGTATTCTTCTTTAACTCAATCTTATTGAGTATTGGAGGATACATAAAAGAATGCAACACAAAAAATTANACGAAAGATCCATTTAACGCCAAAATCTGTATGAATTCTTTTGCTTGGTAATTTTAAATGTTAATCTGAATTTGGACCTAGTTATCATCGTTGAATTTTTTGCCACGCCACGGTAATATTTTTCAACACCAACATAAGGCCTCCATTATCTTTGAATTTTTTTGCCACGGCAATATTCTTCTTCTTTTGTATTCTTCTTTAACTCAATCTTATTGAGTATTGGAGGATACATAAAAGAATGCAACACAAAAAATTATCCACCACCCCACCCCACTGAAGAGAGAGAGAGAGAGGAGAATGAGCAGGGGGTCAGGGAAGGTGGTGTGTGTGACAGGGGCCACAGGTTACATAGCGTCGTGGCTGGTGAAGCTCTTGNGAGAGAGGGAGAGGAGAATGAGCAGGGGGTCAGGGAAGGTGGTGTGTGTGACAGGGGCCACAGGTTACATAGCGTCGTGGCTGGTGAAGCTCTTGCTTCAGCGTGGTTACACCGTCAAAGCATCCGTTCGTGACCCAAGTTAGTCATTCCTCTCTCTCTCTCTCTCTCTCTCTCACACACACACACACACACACAGAGTTCATTCCATATCAACTAGTGTTGATATAATTAGTCTTGCCGTAGAATATTGCTTTGATATTTTGTAGTGATTTGTTGCTTACTACCAAGCTATCCAATCATCTACTCGATTAATTTGAAATTTTCCTACAAACANCCGAGTTCATTTCATATCAACTAGTGTTGATATAATTAGTCTTGCCGTAGAATATTGCTTTGATATTTTGTAGTGATTTGTTGCTTACTACCAAGCTATCCAATCATCTACTCGATTAATTTGAAATTTTCCTACAAACAGATGAGGGGGTTTGGTGTCCATAGGATTCTTGTTGTTTTTCCATTTTAACCACTCATAATCAATTAATTATCCGGACTCGTTTGATTGTTGTATTAGAAATGAATGAATTAAATAGAATAATCCAGTCTAGATATAATATGGATGGACAAAAGACAAGATTAAATAAGGTATTAGAATAATACGTTATTTTATCTAGTGTTCGACAATAAACAACATAAATATCGAATAAAAAATGATTTATCCACACCCCTCGCATATCTATCTGAAACTTCACTGGCTAAGTGTGTTGGGNAGGATTCTTGTTGTTTTTCCATTTTAACCACTCATAATCAATTAATTACTCGGGCTCGTTTGATTTTTGTATTAGAAATGAATGAATTAAATAGAGTAATCCAGTCTAGATATAATATGGATGGACAAAAGACAAGATTAAATAAGATATTAGAATAATACGTTATTTTATCTAGTGTTCGACAATAAACAACATAAACATCGAATAAAAAATAATTTATCCACACCCCTCGCATATCTATCTGAAACTTCACTGGCTAAGTGTGTTGGGATTAACAGAAAATGTCATTTGGTCCAAAAGGCTCTCTATTCTAACTCAACACTCTATTTTAGAGAATCAACCCTAAAAAATCCATCTCCAGTAGGCTAGTTAAATTAGCTAAAATACCGTGATTCTCTACATTTGGAGTGTCAAACTCACTATTTGCTCGAGAATTAATAAATGAAAAAGTGACACATGCAGGTGTTTATTAAATGCTTTGAGTATAGGGGCTATTTTGATATTAAAATNCATAAAAAATCCATCTCCAATAGGCTAATTAAATTAGCTAAAATACCGTGATTCTCTACATTTGGAGTGTCAAACTCACTATTTGCTCGAGAATTAATAAATGAAAAAGTGACACATGCATGTGTTTATTAAATGCTTTGAGNCCTAAAAAATCCATCTCCAGTAGGCTAGTTAAATTAGCTAAAATACCGTGATTCTCTACATTTGGAGTGTCAAACTCACTATTTGCTCGAGAATTAATAAATGAAAAAGTGACACATGCAGGTGTTTATTAAATGCTTTGAGTATAGGGGCTATTTTGATATTAAAATAGAGAGTCCTCTAAAAATATTTCATTCTCTATTTTCAAAAAAGATGATCTTAAGTATTTTAAGCAATAGAAAAAGTTTCATCCACAACCCCTGCATATTACCATATTATCACAAACACTCCCAGTATTATCTAGAACTTCACTGCTGGAGTTATAATTTTTTACATATCTATCAATATAGAATGGGGTATTTGACTATTGAAAATTACAAGACCCATGAACCCATTACTTACAAAACCATTTTCATTTGTAAAATACTAAATCTACAAGACCCATGAATCCATAACTTACAATAACATATTCGCTGGTGAGAAGTGTGTTAAAACAATTCATATATAAATTTGCCAATGGATCAGATTTTACTTCAAATTCAAATCCAATTAGTTGAATATGAATTAATGTTTTTAACCAATTTCTCCAAATTTGAATTTGTTTGTTACATAATATTTCACGGATTTGAATTTGAATTTGGGTTTATCAATATTTGGTTCGATAAAGGTTCAATAAGAATTTTATATGATGTGTTATGAAATTGAGTGATTATTTGAGTTCAAATTCAAAAATTAATATGATAAAATTCAACTGTAATAAATTATTTGTAACATACATTTGGATAAGATATGATTTTAACCCATAAATCCATAACCCAAGAAAATACTTCCTGAAGATGAATTCTGAATTTTCTTCTCACACTTCTACTAAGTACTGAGTGACCATTTGGATTTGATCATATAAAGTAGTTATGCTTGATTTGTATTGAAGGTAAGGGTGAAAANATGATGAATTCTGAATTTTCTTCTCACACTTCTACTAAGTACTGAGTGACCATTAGGATTTGATCATATAAAGTAGTTATGCTTGATTTGTATTGAAGGTAAGGGTGAAAAGGTGATTAAAGCTTCAATACAATGCAGTTTAAGTCCACTAATATGTTTAATGGTTGAAGTGGGTATCTACACTAGAAGGGGAGTCTGTGAAATTTCAAAAAATTCAAGGTGCCCGGGAAACTGATCAAATTTTCTCTATAATTTATCATTTTTATCTCTTTCTTACTTCGTATTTGTCTTTACCCCTTTCTATCTCACTCTTTTACAATTACACAAGTGCTGAAAGAAAAATGTTACTAACTGTCATATGGAAAACTCATGGGTGTGAATTTTCGGGATGAAATTTTGAAGGCGGTGAAATTCTCGATGATACTTGGTAGAGAAAATTACACCACACACCCTTGAATTTACTTTAACCCTTGGTATTTTAGTTCTAGTAATCTTATCCTACAACTTTTAATATAGTGCCTGCACTCATGTCATTTTTCAGTGATGTTCATGAATTTTTGTCCAAGTTCTTATGATTGGCACTATGTAGAAAGTTGGAGGATGAAACTACTTAGACCGGAATTATAAGGATAAAAGTGAGAATTGGTGTAAATTGTTAGGGTAGAAAGTGCATTAAACTCTATTTGTATCCTATTGTGCATGAAATTTTACTTTTCCAAGAAAGCATCAATACGGCTACGAGAATTCGTATGTCACTATACAGATATTGTAAAAAATGTAAGGAGGGAAAATGGTTTTAAGCTATGGTGACGATCTACATTAAAAATTGCTTGAGTAAATTTGAGAAGTAAAAAAAAAACCAAATTTGATGTGGTAAAGAAATTTAATGTAAAGAGGACGTTGATAATGTAGAAGAGAGGAAAATGAAAGATTTGAGGATTTTAATATTATCAAAGTTATATTTGTATGAATTAGGCTCATCGTATCTTTATGCTATATGCTTTGTTTTAGGGGTAAAGTAGTCAAACACAAGTTTGTTATGATAATTTACTTTTATTAGTAGTATAGCTAAGGTGCCTTTAAAAGTGTAAGTTTGTGCTTGGGTTGTCGTTCATAGGAAGATTAATACCAATGATTTGTTTCAAAAGATAAGACGTAGCACATGTATGTTACCCCAATGGTGTGCTATGTGTGGGATGGATTGCGAGAGTGTGGATCATCTATTTTTGCATTGTCTCATTGCTTGCTCTTTATGGAACAAATGTTTTAAGATGGCTGGCCTTTGTTGAGTGGCTCTTAGAACCATCTCCATTTTTTTAATGAACTTCCATGGCTTTGGGAAAAAAAAGCACAAGAGTAATTCTTTGGGATTGTGCATTTTTTGCCACTATTTGGAGGATTTAGATACAGAGAAATGCAAGAATCTTCAAGGATAAATGCGAGCTGATTGAGGGATTGTGGAGTCGTAGGGATCAATTACTAAGGAGTTTGACAATGTGGCCCTTTTTGGAATCTTGGGGAGCTGGTCTGCTATTTTTAGTTGATTGAAGTTTCTGATTGTATGTTCTTGTCTATGTAGGAATGTTATGCTTGCTTTGTATTTGGTGTGGATTACTTGTTCACCCCTGCATTCGCTAAGTAGTTGTACTACTTATTTCCTGTTATTATTAATATCATTTTTACCTATCCAAAAAAAGAAATTTGGTTTAATAAAATTCAATGTGGATAGCTTGGTTCACATAGATGTACATAGTTTCTTTCTAAGATAGTCAAACAAGCTGTAAAGAGGGCAGTGGATCTACCTTCTTTATTTTTGTCTATGTTCAGGGGACATCTAATTTGTGTTCCTTTAGCTAGGCAGCATTTTTTATTACATGCCTTTATGCATCGTTGAGTTTTCAAAGACAATTTAGCCCCATATGATCTTCAAACCCATCTGACATGTGCATACCTTTCTGCAAAAGAGAGAAAAAAAGGAGGAAAGGAAGAGGTTGGCATATCTCGTCAAGTTGGTTATGTACCCTGCATACTGTAACGACAGATGGGACAGAATTTATTAAACTGTTATACTTCTCTGGGTCAGTTTTAGCCTGAGGATTCCAACAGGGAAGGTTTGTTCTGTTCTTTCAGATTAAGTAATTTCGCATAATGCGTTGATCTTTTGCAGTGCTATTTTATTACTCAACTTTTGCAATGCTGTCATCTGTTTGAAGTCAGGATGATATATTGGTCAATCTTGCATAATCGGGCGTATACCATGATTTTAGTTGCCATATAATCACTTGTCAAGACATTTGTGCAAAATACCAAACTTCCATTTTAAGTCTAGAAAATTATCTGCTTTTGTCCTCTTTCCCTTTTATGTCGGGTTGTTTTGGGTTTATAAGATAATAGGTCCATTTTTTGCCTTACCACAGATGATACAAAAAAGACAGAACACTTGCTTGCACTGGATGGAGCTAAGGAAAGACTTCACTTATTCAAAGCGGACTTATTGGAAGAAGGATCCTTTGATTCTGTAGTTGATGGATGTGAAGGTGTTTTCCATACAGCATCTCCAGTCCTCCTTTCAGTCAGCAACCCAAAGGTAGATATGTATTTACTTCTATGAAGTTAACGTATCTGCTTTGCATTCAGTTAATGGTACACCCGTACAAGGACTATCATTCTATCTTCCCCTGTTTTTTATTTGTTTTTTTGCTCTTGATTTTCTTTTGATCTGCCTTTGTCTAATTTTCTGGTGTACATGGTACACTTGTGTCAAGAGGTTTTTAGTTTGGAAATGGAATGACATACCAAAAAAGTCATATCTGCTCTATTTTGTGCAAAAATTTCCATTTAGCCACTTATTTTTAACTTCCTAGGATGATTGCAGAAGTTACATTTGATTGTGCTCGTCAAGCATCAAAATTTTGTTTCAATGCATTATTTTGGTCACATAAAAAACTGAAGCGTTTCAGAAATGTTTCGGAAACGTTTCAAAAATTAAAAAAAAAATGGATGAAAATTTTGCAAATTTATTTTCAAATCATATCAAAATACTGGTCGAAATATGCGGCAACATCTTAAAATACTTTGAAACATTCCGAAATATTAGTGGAAACATGTTAAAACCCTTTAATGTATTGAAATTTTGATTCAATCATTGATTCGTATCAGTCTCGAAATAAAAATGTTTCCAAACAAAACGTGATCTGTGGTGCTCCTTTAATTGATGTCAAACCAGCACAAAGGGCGTCGTTGAACGATTCATTGAATTACTTGCTGCTTCATTTTTTTTTTTTTTTGTTGCTTTTCTTTGTTTTAAGCTTCATTTAGTGATTTTTTTTTTTTTGAAAAGTTGTTTAGTGAGTGAGTTACTAGCTGAGATTCTCATGTTCTATTGTATGCAACCATATTTCTGATACAAATTGAGTTAAGCGTACATCTGGCAAGTTAAAGTGATGGAGAACTATAAAGTAAAGGATAAACCAAAATTAAAACTATCAGGCTATCTATATGGTTCAAGTATTACACAACCCTTGGTGGGGTGGGGTGGTTGTAAAACTGAAGATGAGATTATTTTCTCGTAGAATTGTCCTCAAAGTAGAAATTGAGACAAATGAATTTGAATTTTTAGTCGAACCTCATGAAAAAACAAGATTTCTACTTACTGGAATTGACCTTTCCTATCTTTGAGAGTAGATTAATGAATTTATCCAAGCAAACAGTTTGATGAAGAAAAATGGTAGTTATGGTAAATGTTCTCTCCTATTCTAATTACACAACTTTTAGATAGCCTTTTTTTTTTTTCAAAGATCATTTCTCTTTTCTCAAAAGTATGATCTAAACCGGAAGAAGTATTTCAAAAAAGAAAGAAGAAGATTGATATGAGTGAACTCACTTATTCTGTTTGGCTCTCTCTCCTTTGCACTCCTTGCCTGAAGATTTTTAAGAAAGTTGTGATATATTGTCCTGAATTGGCTGCTGCCTTGGTTCACTCAGTCAAACGTAACAATCATCTGGATGAAGTGTTGCCACTTCAGTCACCATTATAATTATAAGTCATTTTGCCTGAGTCGGGAATAAAAAGATATTGGTTAAATTATAGGCACTCATAATTTTTCTGTGCCTTTGATATCCATTTCCTTTCCTTTAAGGTTGCCGACTTGAATTCGGAGCAACTTTTTTTTGGCTTTTCAGCTGCTTCTCTGTATTAATTACTTTTTTCAAGCTTCTTTAGGACTTTTGGTGCATAAATTTCAGTGCAGTTAATGGTTAGCCATTAAAATCCTAACTTCTGAACTTGGGCTGTTTGCCTTAAATGAGTTTTAAGTAATTCTGCATTAGCAACATTTGAACTCGGTTTTCTTCAAAAAAGAAGAAAAACAGCATTTTAAACTGATTGCACCCTGTTAAAAAAAAAAAAACTGATTGCACATTCTTTTGTATTATCAAAATTGCCCATTATTTTTTGAGTCTTTTGTTCAAAGCCTTGTTACTTCCATTTACTGATGCTTTGAAATACTACATTGCACCTTTCTTGAGAGTCTCCCTCAAATGTCAGCCAAACATGATAGATAAATTTGAGTCCTTGTTGAATTTGTGGTTCAAAAGAAGTAATTTTACTGTATATACGAACTAGAATCCTGAACTTGAGTGGTGTACAATGTTTTACATTATATATACTTAGGGACATCCACAATAATAAAAGGTGCAGGGATATAACCCAAACCTCATTGAGTCCAAGAAAGGCCAGAAAAATGTCTATGCCTGCGTTAAACTTGTCATACAACATCACTGGATATTTCATGCCAGAAAAGGAGCCTGGGATTGAGCCCACAATTAAATTCAAACGGTCCAACATGATCCAGACTCTCACTAACAGGATATGGATGAAGACCTACTGGCTTCAAACAGAAATCCTTCCTCTATGATTTAGTTGCCACATAGATTTTTTATCAACTAATTCACATCTCATCAGAACTTTTGGATGATTAATGCTAAACTTGAAATAGGTTTTACTGTGAAAGGTTTTCCTTCAGTGATTCTTGGAGGCTAAAAGTGGTTCTCTGCTTTTGTTGGCTTCTTTATTTTGGCCTGAGCTGTGATTTCTTGTGTTTTTCATTCTTTGAAAGAGGAACCTGAATGTCTACATCGATAGTCAAGTACTGTTTTTGGGTATTGTGAAGCTCATATAGCTATCAAGTAGGTGGCCTGCATGGCTTCCTGGCGTGGGTGGGTTGTTTCTCCAGTTCCATGTCAGAAGCCCATATTGAACCAGAAATTTTGTCGAAGTAAGAAGCAGCTGATGTAAATTCTGCTACTGTTTTTTGCTTCACTAGACATGTAGATCTGCCAAGATTTCACTTGATAACATTCAGTAGTAGTTGAAAATACAAAGCTTAACTTCAGTTAAATTATCCATGCTGCATAAGCCACCATGAACATTTAAGTTATCCATTTTTGCGAGAAGTAAAGCTTCAACTAGTGCCTTATTCATCTAGTATCTATGATAAGCTTAAATTTAACACTACACAAATTTACGATTCGAGATGCTTCAGGATGTTCCTCCTTTGAGAACATCCAAACTAAAGCCAATTGGCATATAGCAGCCTTGTCCTCGAGTCTACTTAGTTTTTAGATGTGGCATGGCTCTCTTCACACCTCCAAGAATCAACTAGCATTTAAGAATGAGCATAGATTGGGCCTGTTTATGATATTAATTGTACTCTCAAATATTGACCATGAGTTCCCAGGATTTTGTTTGGGAGCTTTGGATATTACAGTTTATAGATGTTGGAGATGTCTGTTTTTTTTCCTGCTGGGTGTGGAAATAGATTTTCTGGGGTGTCATCTTAAATCTCATCCCACTCTTGGTAAGCCAAAGAAGGAGGAGGATAATTTTGTAAAACCTTCTATCAAATTCTATAGTCGGAATGAATCACAGACACGTGAGCTAGTTCCCTTGATACAATGGTGCAAGGGAAAAATTTCCATATCTCTCAGCCAGACAATTAAGAGCAAAATTACTTGTACACCTACTTTTTTTCAGAAGATGAATGAAGATAATGACTATAGTACATGTTAAACTAAAACATGAAGTGAGATTATTAACTTAAAAAAAAAAAAAGATTATTAACTTAGTTCCGTTCTCTTGTTGCTCTGTATTTCAGGAAGAATTAATTGATCCTGCATTGAATGGAACACTTAATGTTCTAAGATCGTGCATTAAAGTTCCATCCATCAGAAGGGTGGTTTTAACGTCTTCTCTTGCCGCTATGGAATTTGACCGAAGACGTCAGAATACTGAATATGTAGTTGATGAGACATGGTTTTCAGATCCATTATTGTGTGAGGAGTTGAAGGTGTGTATCCAAGCCACCTTCGGACTATTGTTCTTGCAGTTCTTCCAGAAATACAGCACTGTGAATACTTATTATTACTCGCCATTATCATTGTGCAAGAAATATGAGAACTCCAGTCATCTAGTCATTCTTGATGTACATCTAAGTTGGATCAGTATTTTGGCTTAAACTGGACATGAATGTGAAAAACATTGAACACTCCCACGCCCCTTTTGTTTTTTGTTTTGTTATGATTATTTGCTTCCTCTTGCATGAAGAGTAGCTTCACTTCATAAGTTCTTTCACCGGAATGTTTTTCTTAAATTCTCAACTTTTCTATTGCAATCCTATTGGAGTGGAATCCAATATCTTATGTAAATTACTAATGGAATGTTTTTAGGTTTATTCTAGAATCAAGGATGATGCTTCTCTTGGACAGTCAAAAGGAAATTTGTTTATCGCCGACTGCTGTTAGCACATTACTGGACAAATGCAAGTAGGATTAGTGTCCATTGCACAACTGATTTGACTTAATATGAAGGACTACCTAGACATTATTCACCTCTGCCAATGATTAGAAAAAGGTTCTATGGCATGCTACGACAAAGGTGGCCGACCATGAATATCATATTATCATGCCTTCAGTTTTGAAGTTAGTGCCTCTTCTGTAGAGTTTGTTTTCGTAAGGGTATATGTGCTCTTGA
Source organism: Ilex paraguariensis (assembly GCA_963454935.2). Classification (NCBI taxonomy): domain Eukaryota; kingdom Viridiplantae; phylum Streptophyta; class Magnoliopsida; order Aquifoliales; family Aquifoliaceae; genus Ilex; species Ilex paraguariensis. The sequence goes on along the minus strand of CAUOFW020008880.1, from coordinate 297,072 downwards.
CTGGTTGATCCCCTCACTCTGTGTTTTAGTGTCAGCCACAGCAGGATCATCGTACGGGCATATTACATGGAGATTCCTGTACTAGGAATAAGCATTGTGTGATATTTCGTATTCATTATAGTCATAGATTGCATTCAAAATAAACAACTTACGAAGTACATTCCATGTTTTAAAATTGATACCATCTACCTTTCCCNGTTGGAGATTCCTGTACTAGGAATAAGCATTGTGTGATATTTCGTATTCATTATAGTCATAGATTGCATTCAAACTAAACAACTTACGAAGTACATTCCATGTTTTAAAATTGATACCATCTACCTTTCCCAATGATTGGTTGGAAGATGTAACTAGCAGCATGTTCTTTTAAAGTCATCTAAAGGGACTCACCCTTTGAATTTATTTTGGGTTTTGGCTTACTTGATGTTTGTGTTGAGGTACTTTTTCAAGATATACTAATCAATTTTTGTTGCCATCAGCATTGGTATGTGCTTTCAAAGACGTTGGCTGAGAAGGCTGCTTGGGATTTCACAAAAGAGCATGGTGTTGACATGATTGCAATTAATCCTGGAGTTGTGATCGGTCCCCTCTTGCAATCTACTCTTAGTTTCAGCGTGGCCATAGTTTTCGACCTCATGAACGGTATACTTCTACTACCATGTCATGAATGCATATGATTTATATTTTGCTGAACTACTGTAACATTTTTAATATTGACTTAGCCTTCTTCCGGACAGAAATATTTATTGTCTGATAAACGAGGCCAAAACTTGATAAGGAATACCCAGTTGTTCATCTGACAAAGAGTAGGTATCCCTAGTACATTTTTGACAAAGTATTCATCTTATCATTCCCTCCAAAAAACTTTGATTGGGCAGATTGCTGGTTTGGTAAGAAATTGAACAGTTGAGGTCTTTGTAAACTTTGATCAAATAAAAAAGGAAAGAAAGTAGAAGAAATAAATATTATTGAGGCATAACTAGTCAGAACAAAAACTACATATAAGAGGTCTTGATATAGTAGGGCAAAAGGAAAACAAACAGTCTAAACTAGGGCAACATAAAAGAAAACAAATGACTAAGATACCCCTAAGTCTAAATATGCTAACTACTCTCAGAGTCTTTACAACAGTTTCTACAACGAAACAGCAGGATCTTCGTCAATTTGAGTGAAGAAGATCAAATTTTCATAGTTCTTTCTCACTAAATCTATGATTAAGGCTTTAGACGAATTTATTATCTTCATACATAAGGGTACTAGATTACTAGTAGAAAACTGAATCCCGTGAAACCACTTCATAGCAGTTCATTGTTATCAAAAGGCTTTGTCATACCTCTGGATTTAATGAGTTTAATTATATCTATAACTGTCTATTCCATCTCACTGGGAGTCAACTCTGTTGATAGATTTTGGTTGGAGAGAGTATGATAATCATTGATATAAACACGGTCCTTGTGCCCTGTAAAGATTATTACTTAACGGTATCGCAACGGCTGGATATGGTGATTAGAAAAAAAAAAATCACGACTATAATGGATGTTATGGTGCTGTAATCGCTCTGAGACTGAGTGTAACAATCGTGGAGGGCCATAATGGCCCCAGTTACATTGTGAATTGTTTGCACCTGAAAAACAAGCTCAGTCTGTTTTTTTTTCATTTATTATCAATAGTAGTGAAAAACTGAAAGTGGCAAGGGTTTTCACTATGTCAGTGACTTAAAAAAATGAGAAATTAATCTAAGCTGTTAAAATATTTTGTACTATTTTGGAAATAAATATGTGTATGTTTAATATTTGAAAGGGTGGCAAGTGAAATAAATACATATCTCTAGTTTCCAATTACATTATGGCATTATGCAATGTTCTGTACGTCCCACTCCCGCATCATTAGACCTTTATCGGCCATCATAACGGCACTCTGCAGTTATTTAAAGCTAAGATTGCCTGTCCTCTCTTGCTTTTTCCGATGTGGTTTCATGTGATATGTGTGCGGTTATGGTCAACTTTGACTTGTTAACTTGTAAACTCTTTTTTGTGACACATTTCAACACATAAACATTTTAATTTGGGCTTCCTTAATTTCATTAGGGACATTTGAACATGTACTTTGCAACTAAATTTGTGCTTAAATGCCTCTTTGTGCACATCGCAATTTGTGACCAGTTAAAATTCAACTTCCAACAATCCCTCCATTGAGTCCTTTGGAAAGAAAAGGGAGAGCACGGGATAAAATAAGGGAAACACATGTTTTTTGATTGCATTGGTGCTTCAACATCAAGTGAAGATTTGACTATAAACACATATTAGAGATAGAAAACCGAGGTAAAATATGGGCTTCTCAAAAGAGCTAGAAACTTAAGAAACATTTCTCTATACTGTGAATGGATTATGTCGATCGAAGCTCCTATATCGCCATATATTTTGTAGATTGTTGCCTAGTCGATTGATAATATAATGTAATGTAAATAAGTACTTGGCATACTTTTTGTCCTCGCTTTGATCGGTTCTCATTCGCCCGACGCTTACGGGAGAAAAGAGGGGAATGGGGTTAGAGAGAGAGAATCATGGGTTAGAGAGAGAGAATCATTCATTCTCATGAAGGAAATAACTCGTTCTATTTTTCCAACCCATGCTCACTAATATGTGTACCCTTGACATTTGACTATGCCGATTGTATCTTCATGACCTGTAGGTGGTGCATTGCATATTTTCCCAATCTCTTTTTTCTTTTTATGATGGATAAAATTCTGATGTTGATTTTGCCTTTATTGGTTCCCTAATAATATATGCCCCTTTTCTCATCACCCTTGTCTCTTGATGTGCCAAGGAAGTAAAAGGATGCTACCTTTGGGGATTAAGTTGGTTTCCGCTTTGACTGATTAGTTGATAATTTTATATAGTATCGTGCATCTTTTACTATATTTTCAAGCTCTAAAATTTAGAATTTAGATACTACTCAAGTCAACAAATACAAATATAACTTTGTGGGATGTATAACATCGACAACCGGTCTTCTCCTTTCTCTAGTTGACTTCATGCCAAGTAATATTTTTAGTTTAATCTGTGGAAATCTTGTCCTTTAGCCTCAAACTCATTTTTTGGCATTCTTCTTTCCTTTTGGCACCTTCAAACTTGAATCAGAAAGTACTATTTTTGTAAGAATATAAAAATCTTTCTTCATTGCATTGGTTAACTCATCTTCTTCTGATCTTATTTTTAATTGGTACCACTTATAACCTTCCATAGATGCATACATTTGATATCCTTTCTTTCCTTGTATTTCCAGTCATTCATCTCATTAGCTTCGTCGTGTCTCATTGTTATTGTACATCATTTTTGAAATATCCCCGAATTTTGACCTGGCAGGAATTCAGAATTTTTTGATTTGCATATCAGTTACACAAGTAGTAAATCGGACCATGTAGTTGTCTTATTGGACTTTTCTTATAACCGTAATTGGAAGTGATCCAAGGAAAAGTCTTTTTTTTTTTTTTTTTGGGCAAATCAATACCATTTTTGAAAATTTTGAAACATTGTGCCTAGGAATTGAGGTCTCTTGGACCATTTAAAGACCAAGTTTACATGTTCTATCACAGAGCAGGACATACCTTCAATCATAATTTCTTATAGATTAATCACAGGAATATTACCTCATGAGTTCTAATTGCCTACAATGGCCAACAACTGAGATTCCTCTTTCAAAATACACTGTTGTCTGGTGATTTTGTTTGGTGTCAACAGTTGAGGGTTTATTTGATGTAGGGGTTGAAACATTTCCAGACACAACTTTTAGTTGGGTGGATGTTAGAGATGTTGCTGATGCACATATTCAAGGTTTTGAAAATCCTTCAGCTAATGGGAGATACTTATTAGTTGAAAGAGTTTCACACATCTCTGAAGCTCTGAAGATTTTGCGTGGGCTCTACCCTGCTCTTGCCCTTCCTGAAAAGTAAGGTTTCCCCCTATAAATTTGCATGGAGGTTCATGTGACCAAGTTTTTAATTGGTTTATACAAATACAAATGCTTTATACATGTGCACTTCTAGTATCTCTTTAATAGAAGCTAGTTGGTTGCTTTATGTATTATTATGTAGATCGTGTGTTCTTTGGCTTGGCATTTGTCACTGATGTATTCTTTTATTGGACTTTGTATTTCCTAAATCAAGAAAATAAGCATGATACTTGCATCTGATAACTGTCGAAAAACTGGTGCGTGGCCAAAATAAATTTGATTAAATTACATTTGATAATCGAAGTTCAATAGGCCGCCCTGCGTCTACTGTTTTAGCTTTCTGAATTTTATTTTGATGTAGAAGCATCCAATTGCAGTGAATCAACTCTTTTTGATAATTCAATACCATCTTGTAGAGTAATATGGTAGTTGAATTGTGATGAGAATGAAGCTCATAATTCATACAGAAGATTAAGAATTGGTTGGACATTTTGTAATAGTTGTTGTTTCTGGAATATGTCGGAATATTCAGTGAAGGCTTGCTTCCTCTTATCTTTATGATACAAATGAGTCGTGTAAGTGTAGGGAGAAATCATCCTACAAACACGAGATTATTTTCAAACTGAAGGTCCATCTTTAAATAATTTCTATGTGTTTTCTCAAACCCTAACGTTCGACAACAGCGCTGTTTAACTATATATTAAAACTACTTGGTTTAACTTTTAGATATAATGGGCCTTCTGTTTGGATTTACTTTTATATGGTGGAGGTAAAGGTACTTGTATGTTTACATGTGTGTTTTGCTTTAAGGGTAACTATATATTGATTTCTTTTGTGAGATTATCAAATTCAAAATAAATTTTTGACAGCAAGTTGATCAGTTAATTCAATAAGAAATGGGAGTTAGCATTTGATTTCACCGGTTTCATCCAATTTAACTTTTTATTTATTAAATGAGAAAAAAGTTTTAAAGTTCCACCAACCCATTTTAAAAACTCAAGTGGTTAAATATGTTACTCAACCATATAATTAGATGCCGCCTTATGCAAATAGAGACTCGTTTAATTTTAACATCGCCAGAGGTTTTATAAGATACAGAGTTATACCAGAAGCCAAACATGCAGAGAAGTGATCCAACTTAACTTTGGCCAGCCATTCAATAGATAATAGTCTAAACATGTTTCTGCAATCTGGTCTAAGGTGATATATTTGAGTTGTATGAGAAAAACATGGCTTTTTTAGCAGATATTCTAATAGTATTAGTCGTAATGAGGGTTATTATTATGAATACTGAAGATTGAATAGTATTGCATAACATTTTGCCCAAAGTATTCAAAAGTATGNGTTTTTTTAGCAGATATTCTAATAGTATTAGTCGTAATGAGGGTTATTATTATGGATACTGAAGATTGAATAGTATTGCATAACATTTTGCCCAAAGTATTCAAAAGTATGCTTTGGGGCGTAGAACAGTTTTAGATTCATCATCGGATCTCAGTTACATACATCTTATATCTGTTGCAGATATGACGATAAAAAGACTTCTCAGCCAAACTTTCAAGTATTGAATAAGAAAGCAAAAACTCTAGGGATTAACTTCACTCCTTTCGAGGTGAGCCTAAAGGATACTGTTGAGAGCTTGAAGGAGAAGAACTTCCTCCGTGTCTAAATATGTATTTACTGGATGCTTAGCAAATAAAGATGAATTGTGTGTGTCCCTCATTTTTCTTGTTTTAAACTTCATATTTGCTAGTATTAAAGGCCTCCTTCTGTTGTATAATATAACTAGCTGTATGAAATACATAGCCAGCATTTTGTCTTTCGTGACCTATCCAAAGTAGAAATGTTGTGCTTCTGTAATTTCATTTGATAATATCTGGCTCTATTCTGCCAATAGTTTCAATTGAGTCATCAGAGTGGTCGTAGATCAGGAATAGAGATCAAGATTCACTCATTCACTCTGGCACTAACTTCTGTAAGTCTGAGACCATGGAAATATCAGCTTCATTCTTCTCGAATAGCAGGAAATTTTGACTGTTTGTGACAACACTGTGTACCTTGGCCTAGTCTTTTATAATGTTAGTCTAACCTTAGGAGAGGCATTCGTCGCAATGTTCGAATCATTTGGTTGATGTCAGCCTGTTAATACTAATGTTTGTTGGTCGAAGAAGCGGTGTTACGAGTATTCTCATTGCATTCTTAGTTTTATTTTTAATATATGAAGGGTTGTCCGTATAATTATGTCAAATACTAGTTGTTCATACAAATGAGCTAAAGAAATGTAGTTAAGAATGTTTCATCATTTTCAGCATGTAGCTTTCTCCAACACCTTTTGTTCCTGAATTTTCTGGGCAGTTCCTTTCGAGTCCATAAGGGTGAGGATGAGTATTTCTTTCCACTTGTTGTCTTGCTTTCTTCTTAACTGCTCACTTAACTCAACCAGCTCAAGATTCTGATTTCTCAATGATCTATCTTACATAAACACAGTTAACTATACATCTTAGCCAGCCATCTCTCTGGCTTCACCTCTCTTTTCTCAGGACTTAATAGACTAATTAAAAATAACCTTTCAATAAGACTTAAAATTATTATATTACTTAAGTATTATTTTGGATGCACATAACGCGTGCGTTTTCGATGTTTGATACAGTTTCTTTTGACGTTATTGGTTATATAGTCTAGTATATAAACCTCCTGTCTAAGGTGTGTAAAAAATAGAAAATTTGACACTGATTATAACTACGGTGGAATTTAACGGAGTCAAAGTCTGAAATTATTTTTGAAAAAACTTTGACTCCAAGACTCCGATTTTAATTAATAAATAATTTTATATAAATTATAAATCATATAATATATTATTATATGAAAATTTAAAATTTCTATCTATAATTTGGCCTAAATTCCTATTATATAATTTAAAAACTAGTCCAAATGTTAAAAAAAATGGTCAAAATATCATTTAAAATTGGTCCAAATCCAACCAAAAGTTAGGGAAAAAAAAAGGGGGGAATTTTTTTTGGCAGGTCTACAATTATGATATTTTAGGTTAATTAGTTAATACGCATATTTTTTGGGTCATTAAGGACAAGTGGGTGAGAATAGACATTAAGGACCCTAAAATAAAGACAAATGCTAAAAATCTTCATCCATATTCTAAACAATCTCATGCAAATCTCTCATTTAAATCTCTCTCGCAGATCTTAAAAAATTCCACCAAAATTCTAAAAAATCTCACGTAAATCTCTTTCCCTAACTTACATCGTGTGGTTGTTATTGTGATCGCATGTGTGTGTATATATGTGTGAGAGAGAGAGAGATAATAGGATGAAAAATGGAGGAAAAGATATATTCAACTGGACAATTAGATAATTATAATAGCAAAATATGTCTTTCAGTTTATGGTCAGAATAGGAAATAAAAAGAAGAAAAAGAATCCAATGGATCTACTTACCAAATAGAGTACATCTTGTGTTCTTAATGATCCAATAAGATTGCGTCTAGACCTATTGACAAAAAAGATTAACATATTATACTTGATTTCAATTTGCATGAATATATATATATATATATATATATATATATATATATTTATATAAATTTATATAATCCAATAAAAATTGGCCTAAATCCGACTCAACTCTAAAACTCTACTCTACCTTCGATGAAACAGAGTCAAAGTTAGAGCCATAATAATTTAAAATTAAAGTCAAAGGGCAAAATCCCCTTCGACTCCAATCAGAGTCGGTGCTCTCCAACTCCGTCGGAATCGAAACACACCCCTACTTATGTCAATAACAAGATTTTAAAGTAAATATTAGAAGCTTTGAAAAAGTAAATTCCCAAGCTCAAATCTACAAACTTTTTTTTTTGTACTTTTTTTTGTCATAAACAATACAAACACACGGTGAAGGGTAACCTCGATGGGCATAATACAAAGACCCAAGAATGTCATTACCTGTAATTACATGTTCACAAATAAAAATCACTATGACACTCACACACAATGAGCATGGTAAAAAATATGTACCACACTTTGGGAAATTCATAACAAAACTAATAGCATCTATAGATTCATGTTCATTAATGACCAAAATGCACCTAACAAATATTATCAAAATTTCCACCATACAAAATAGAGCCAATGCATCATACTGCCACATAAATTTGTTACAACTTTCAGGTGACAGAACAATGAACTATTATATGTCCTTACTTCACACACTGTTGTACCCTCGTCGCCAAAATCTTATCAAAACATATGCCAACAATTGTTCGTCATACTTCAATCTTCCGGCCACCACAAATTGCAAATTCCGTAGCTTTTGTCGATAACCACAAGACTATCCAAAAAACGTGACTTGCAGGATGGCCAAATTTGTGGAAGAGCAGCACCAAGTGACATGAGCATGTTGCTTCAAAAATGCCATTAAAAAAGCCTTCTCCACTGACCACTCTGTGCACCTTAGCCCTGAGTTATTTATCCTTTTCAACGCTCCTAATAATTATCTCTATGTTACAATATCTACAATGCTAGCTCCTGATGGAAGCTGCAGAAGTTTAACTATTAATCTCCATCATGTATTTCTAAGCAACTTTTGCCTCTAGTGTACTTTATCCCATCCATAACTTCAAAACTCTATCCTTACCACCAGATGCTACCTTCTCACCATCTGGACTCCAGTCAACAACAAAAAACTTCCAAAATTGAAAAGAAAATTTATCATCTTAATGTGAAAAATGATTGTCGGTGTTTTGAAGGCAAATATACCTCATCTGCATGGCTGGGCAGGTCTTGTTTCAACTTTTGCGTCCTGATATCCCAAACCTACATAACATAAGAAATTTCAGATTAGTAATCAAGGACAAGTTCTTCAATAGGAACAAATCAAAGCGAGAGTGAAATTATGAATTGATGCTCCAAAGTTGAGGTTTGATGCATAAAAGAATACTTAGACTAACCCACAATAGGTATTTTCAACAAAATAATTTTTTACTAAACAGTTAAGTGACAATTTCATCTAAACCCAGTATCTCTGCAGGAAAATATTAGACTAATGTCAAGTTACTTAACTTTACATGTGAAAGAAAAAATCATACCAAAGGATATTTATAGACTAATATCAAAGTGATGCAGAGATGAAAGAAAGAATACAACGGGATTACCGAAACCTCACAATGATTATGTCAAGAAACACAAAATTAGAGATCATACTCTAATCAAAATTATAGTGATTACATCAGTAATTATAGAATAAGTCTTCTAACAACACTAACATTACTCTCCTATTAAAAACTCCACATCTCCCAATGAGGTTTACACTAGTTAACCAAATAATGTAATAAATAAATCCACATACACAAAATCCAAATGCCAACACGTGAAATTTTGCTCAATTCACTTCCGATGATCGGGGATTTCAAAAAACACATCACTTGCATTTCCATGCAATTATATTTTTGTAATGACTCAAATACTGGGCCAATACCTCCACTGATCATACTTATAATATCTCTAGAGGATGGGTTATACCCAACACGATTCACTAACGAAGGAACCACAAAACTAGAACGCATAAAATACACCATACCTTCAAAGTAGAGTCTTTGCTCCCACTTAAAAGTAGCCTACTATCAGCAGACCAGCTGTATGGCAACATGAAACATGATAATTAACTTTATTGCAGATGTTTGTGGACATATTGACGAGGTAAAAAGTAAACCTTATCTGGTAGACAGGTCCCACATGATCCCGAAATGCAGCAACAAATTTTCCAGTGATACCATTCCATAACTTGACTGACTTGTCAAATGAGGCACTTGCTATCCATTGCCCATCGGGTGAAAAGTAAACATGGTTCACAAGCTGCAAGAAAGCAATAAAATCTAGACTCAAATGTGAGTTTGGAAGAAAAATCAAGTGCAAATAGTTACAGTTATACCATAGAAATCTCAGCACAAATACCCAACTATACACATAAAAACAGTACTTCTATTATCACCTTGTGCCATGTTTTGCTCTAACTTTCTTCATATCATGGGTCCCCATAGGCTGGGCTAGAGTGAACCTGAGCCACATAACCTGAGGAACCTACACACTTCATACTGGCCTAAGCACAAACCCGACCTAGCCATCCTAAGGCTAGATGTGCCCAGCCCAAACGCAACCCTTGCATGCATGTCATGGCTTAGACCCAAGCGCACTAGGCCACCATATAACACTTCATTTTACCTAAGAACTTTAGCTTGATGGAAACGAAATTCTTTTCCTTTTGATGATTAAACCAAAAAAAAAGTAACATGTTCTTTTTCTTTACAAATGTCTAGATTTGATTGTCTATTGTAGCAATAGAATACAAAATCTTCCAGCTTACATGCAAAATTCTAATATATCTCTATAAAAATATTATCAAGCAAGGCGGGGTAGGGTCAAGCCATGCCATTTTTTCACCTTAGCCCAGACTCATTAAGAACTTGATCAGGGCAAAATTACTGCCCATTGCCCAATCCCCAATCCCATAAGCCTATGCTCTAGCTTGGGCCCTAGATCTACAAGGCTGGGTTGGGTGGGCTAGATGGCCTGCCCAGGCCATGGACACCTTAGCTATGCAGGAGAGAAAGACAAGTTGAGAGGAACCGATACTGTTAAAAGATTAGAAAGAATTGGAAGTTTAGTCCAATTTGAGATAAGTTTTAGAATTTATATTCAGTGAGGTGTTCTGCACTAACTGATAAGTGAGTGCCTTCAACTTAAAATTTTGGCATTTTTTAAGTGAAACCTAATTGTCTAACTGATACAGATTGTATGTATCACACTTGATTTTTGTCAAAAGGTTAAACACTGTTCATTGAAAAATCACTTAGTAAAATCATTTTCATGCCCTTAATTGCGTTAACAAACACTCTTACCTATTGATGACCTGTCATTCGAGTTTTGGGATGTTTGCTGAAAGCAGGTTCCCAAAGAAACATCGTGAAGTCATCAGACCCTAAAACCAATCTTTCAGGGGCATTGCCCTTCATCTTTTTATATCGCTCCAAAGCAATCTGATTCAACAGTGAAAGGAAGGCGGGTTTTTTGTACAGAAAAGAAAAAAGAAAAGTAAAATGCAAAAATATGAAGTAAATGCACCTCAAAAAACATAAAAATTATGGCAAAAACTTTTGATTTGCAAGAAGACTTGAATTTGTCCATTTTGGTAACATACAACTTCATAACAGGTTTTCTCCGATGTTAAGATAAAAAACAATTACCTCTTCATTTCATCAGGAGATGAATATTGTTTACCGATATGATCAAAAGCACTAGTCCGAAGAACATATTCTACCAGGGAATTAACATAATGTCCATGGCCCTTTAAAAATAAATCAGAGAAAGTAGTTAAGCAAGAAGTTAAAGATTAAGGAAGAAACAATTGCATCGAGAGTAAAAGTTAAAGTCTAAGAAGCACGTATACTTCATCGAGGTCGGCGTATCCGTATCCGATACCGTATCGGATACGGTACTCTTCAAATACTCGAGGATACATATCGGATACACCTCCAACGTATTCGATAATAATTAAATATTAGGATACTTAACGCCTTAAAGTATATATACCAAAATCCTTCAACAGAGACGCAATTAGGAATAGAACCATCACCTTCAATAAGAATATGAAAACAAGAAATATGTAACAGTTATGGGCCATTAATAAAATAATTGGAGTAGAATGCAAGAGGATCATTTCCTACAATAATTGGTAAACTCTTCAGGACCACCACTTCATTGTGGAAAAAGAAAGGATCTTTAGTAACTCAAAAACATTTTTCACTTTGCCAATTTATTTTCTTGCACTACTGAAACATGCTGAAACCTCGAACATAACAGATGTGCCCTAGGACGAGTCAAACAAATAAGCATCAAAGATGATTAGCATGCAAGAAACAATAAGGGGTTTTGACATGGCCCATGACTTATATTAGTCAGGTGTGCTTTGGTTAGCATTCTAATATACGGGTTGGTTGGATGATCGGGCACTATTCAATGATTTGTCAAAGCACCAACATAATAGAAGCAGACACAGAATGTCCAGAGTGTTCAACAATTCGGTCCAACATTAGGCCCCTAAAAGCATGAATAATATTTTCACAGAATTTTCAACCAGTATTAGATGCCAAGGGAATGCAGTGAACTTACCAAGGGCATCGGCAGAAATGATCGATGCTAATCAAGTTCTTATAAAAAGAACTAAATCATTTAGTAATGATTAGCCTTGAAAAGTTTTAACTTCTCACAATTACCAAGCACAACTTTGCATGTTATTTGGGGGTGTAGACTTTAGGCAATTATAATAAAGGAGCTAAAAGTGAAATTAGGTATTCAATTTCGGGAATGGATAAAACATTACACCCACAAAAAAAAGAGTCATCTAAAACATTAATGACCAGAAGACAACTCAAAAGCACTTAGTTTAAAATCAATAACATCGTCAGAGTAAGAGGGCTTGACCATTAAATGCGAGTCTCTAAAGCAAACGCCACAAAAGGACAATGTTACTAAAAGACAAGATTAATCAAGACGGGCATCTAAAATTCACAAGATATGCATTTTGAAAAACTTTAAAAAGACTTTGCCACCCTGATAACTACATGCATTCTCTATGGTTCACAATTTTTTGTTAAGCACATTCCGGAAAGCCCAACTGAAAGTATGGTATTCCCTTTGTCAAATCAATAAAAACTTGGTTTCCACTCAAAACAGGCAAGTTAAATAGGGCTTAACCCAAGCTGGTCCACTTCTTAAAGGGTAGCCCACATTACAAACCTACTGGTCATACTGACCATGGACCACACACGGCAGCATCTAGCAATTCTATGCAAGCAAGAAAGGTAACTCAATAACACCAAATTACCGGAAGATGTATTCTTTTACCTTCAATTCACGAATTAGCTTCCCCTGCGAAGTTTCCCACACTTTGATTGTACAATCCTGAGATCTGCAGCATGTGAACGGAAGATGTCATCATCCAATTAGAGCATACCATATATGCGTTGATAATAAAGCCACCAAATATTAGTTAACTTCCAAGGAACCCATTGAATATCAGGTCAAAGATACTAAAATAAAAAATTTCCAAAACATAAAACCAAGGAATTTTATTCGGAAGCCCACCAGGGGACAATTCTGTGAAGGCAAGCCAACTAGATTTTCAACGGAACCAACAATTGACTGATCAAAACACTGCAGTTTGTCCACCACAATAATTCACCGTGGATATTTTACGGAAAAGAAAGATATGCGGCCATAATTTTTTAGGTCATAATAAGCCAATGGTAGNCTACAGTAATTCACCGTGGATATTTCACGGAAAAGAAAGATATGCGGCCATAATTTTTTAGGTCATAATAAGCCAATGGTAGTACTTTTTATGGTTTATGGTAGAGATGCGTAGCCATAGGATTTTCTTTTTGTCTATATACTAAAATCAGAAACAATTGATCAAATGAGCAAAGAAATGTGATAGATTATGTTTGAAAGAAGGAAATTTTAGTTGTGAACAATATATTCTTTTGTGAATCTGATACTGACATGTAAATAGCCCAATTTAGCAAGTCAGTTCGTCAAGTAAAATTTTTTGGTGGGTCAGAGGGAAAGAGTAAGTACTTATCAATTAGAAAGCAAATAAGAACAAGGATTTACAAGAATGATGGTCATTAAAACTTCTGGCAATTGAAAAGAATGCATACCCTGTATATATTACTCNGTAAATAAGAACAAGGATTTACAAGAATGGTCATTAAAACTTCTGGCAATTGAAAAGAATGCATACCCTGTATATATTACTCCATCTCCACCCCATTTCACACAAGTAACTGCAAGTGTGTGGCCAGTAAGAGAAATAACACATTTCCTTAATGAGATGTCCCATATACGCGCATCACCATCTTTACTTGAACTCACGAAGCGACGACATGGAGCCTGGAGATGTACTGGTTCCCATGATATACCAGTAATCCATTTCTTGTGGCCCTGAGATAAGTGAATTCTAAAGTGAGTGCGTATGAGAGTCTTTTGGGTGTCCTCAAGCAGTGAAGTTGTACTTTCTCTAGCTAATTAGAACCCAGAACATTAAATTGTAAATGCAAATTGAAAAGCAAAACTATGTACATGTAGGAACATATTTAGCTATTATTGCTATTCAGCATTTCAGCTCCAGTCATGGCAAAACAAACACTTTTTAGGGTCTAAGAAGAAATATTTTTCAGACTTGTCAGTGACGAATGCTCTGCAAACGTTCCAATCAAAAACAACACAGCCTGCGATTTAGCAATGGTCCAAAATATCCAAACAGAAACATGTAGCCAATATGAACACCGACTTAACTAATTATGAAAAAATATCTAGTCTCGGCATATATGGATCATGAGAAGGCACAAGAACATTATAGATGACTGATGATAAACACAATAAAGAAAATTTGCACCAATACACTTTTAATTATTCTTTTTTTTTCCTGATCTGCACTTTTTACTGTTCAAATGGTGTTAAATTCGATCATATTACACATATTTCTTATTTGTTGATTCTTCAGCTGAAATATAAATTGTAGAAGACCACCATCTTCACAAAACCCAAACTCATGAACAGTTGGTTTGCAAATTATAAATAAATTGAAAAAAAAAACACTCAAACCCGCAAATGACACTTCAATAAGTGAATTTCCAAAAGACCAATACATAGAGAGAGAAGCCAAGGTGATTCTTAAGAACTTTTACTGAAGTGACCAAGAAAATGATTTAAGATTTCTTACACCACAGCTGTGAACCAGACTTATTTTTCCTCAGGTTCCGAAAGCCAAACCAGTGTTAAAAGTTAAAACCTAGGAACCGACTCAATGTCATGCTCATGGGAAACAGCCTGACTGTGATACCAGTGGGGCTGATAACCAAAACACAAGGTGCATGCCTCTGGCCTCAATTCTTGTCATTTCATAAATAATTTTGAGCCACTCTGTTGACACATTAGTTTTATGTCAATTCAAACACTCAACCAGATGCAATTTTCTGTTCACTCTCAATATCTAGATTTATGTCAAAACCAATGTTACTCAGATAATGGGTCGATTTGGTTTGGAGTGGGGTTACGGAGATGCAGTCCGATGGGGCTAAGTTTAATTGGTACAGTGTTTTGGATCGCAATTCGTTTTGGAACCCTAGACCATTTCCTACTGTATAAAATTATGTATAATAACACATGCATTAACACATATTCAAATACTATTTATAGTCAATTAATATTTATTTTTTATTTGTGATACATTATCTAAGCGAAACAATTTGAGGTTGGTATTACAATTTAGGGTCGGACATTGAGGTGATATGAATATCAAATCCATCCCGTTTGAGATTCATGTACTCAGATGGTAGGTTGTCGAAGATTTAGCGATTTCTGATAACTATGATCAAAACACAACACTAATAGCAGCAGACACTTGATTCTCATTTTTAAGAGTCGCGAAAGAACTTAGAGAGGCATAGTTTTCATAGCCACTACCTGGAACATATGAAAAGCTAGAAACTAGGAATTTAGAGAAAGAAAGACCTCAATGCCTTAGTCATTGACAGAATTAGGAGAGGGCCTAGGAGGGTAATGCCACCCCCTCCCCCTCCACCTCCACTTTTGAAAACCTTTGCATATATATACATCACTATACTTGAAGAAGCTTGTTCAAAAAATATATATTTACTTGAAGAAGGATCTCTATTTCTATATTGGCCCCATGACAATTTTTGCCATAAGTACCTTTAGTTTTTCATACACCTACCTGAATCACGCTAGAAAATATTCTTCTATTGGTATAGTAACATTAGGTTGTCATCCATTTTAATTCTTTCATTAAAATATTTCGTTGGTAAATAAAAAAAATTTACTCTTTTTTATTACATTGGTTAGATTTGTTCCTATGCTTTCTATTTTGACTATAGCTATTTTGTACANTAACTCGAATCATGGGTCGATTTGGTTTGGAGTGGGGTTAAGGAGATGCAGTCCGATGGGGCTAAGTTTAATTGGTACAGTGTTTTGGATCGCAATTCGTTTTGGAACCCTAGACCATTTCCTACTGTATAAAATTATGTATAATAACACATGCATTAACACATATTCAAATACTATTTATAGTCAATTAATATTTATTTTTTATTTGTGATACATTATCTAAGCGAAACAATTTGAGGTTGGTATTACAATTTAGGGTCGGACATTGAGGTGATATGAATATCAAATCCATCCCGTTTGAAATTCATGTACCTAGATGGTAGGTTGTCGAAGATTTAGCGATTTCTGGTAACTATGGTCAAAACACAACACCAATAGCAGCAGACACTTGATTCTCATTTTTAAGAGTCGCGAAAGAACTTGGAGAGGCATAGTTTTCATAGCCACTACCTGGAACATATGAAAAGCTAGAAACTAGGAATTTAGAGAAAGAAAGACCTCAATGCCTTAGTCATTGACAGAATTAGGAGAGGGCCTAGGAGGGTAATGCCACCCCCTCCCCCTCCACCTCCACTTTTGAAAACCTTTGCATATATATACATCACTATACTTGAAGAAGCTTGTTCAAAAAATATATATTTACTTGAAGAAGGATCTCTATTTCTATATTGGCCCCATGACAATTTTTGCCATAAGTACCTTTAGTTTTTCATACACCTACCTGAATCACGCTAGAAAATATTCTTCTATTGGTATAGTAACATTAGGTTGTCATCCATTTTAATTCTTTCATTAAAATATTTCGTTGGTAAATAAAAAAAATTTACTCTTTTTTATTACATTGGTTAGATTTGTTCCTATGCTTTCTATTTTGACTATAGCTATTTTGTACAGCTTTGTTTTCGTGGTTATGAACATTATCAAAACTAGGCTTCAAAATAAGACGAAGAATGGTTTTCCCACAAACTTTTTTGTTGTGTACATAGAAAACAAATTTGTTGAAATAATTGGCATGGATTACATCAAAGAGATAGAAAAGGACATCCAGTACCAATTTGATAGATGACTTGAGAGGTATTCTCGTGGTTTCTTTTT